>BSQZ01000124.1:665000-722500 GCA_033239005.1 Lamellibrachia satsuma | reverse complement strand
TACCGGGATCTGACGTGTTACAATCGACACATAAGTGGCATAACGATGCTACTGCTGCACTCGCGAATGACAGACCAGCCGTAACCGCCGACGTGATGGAACGATCGGATGATTCTCTCTATGCGAACAATGGTCGCGAATCGCATACGACACGTACCGGACGCTATGATACTAATATTACGTGTGAATGTTTGTCGACGTATCAAGGCGAATAGGAACTGCATTCCCCTGTTGCATCGGTTGCATCGCAATGTATTGACGATGTATATAGTAGCGACGACGATTCTGGAATGGACGAGAGTTTGGAGAATACGACAAATGAGCGTCGGACAACAAATAATAAAACAACGACGACGACGACGACGACGAATGATAGTGAGTCATTTACAGGGAACAATATTCGCATAGTATACAGTAGTGGACGTACATGGCGCAGTTATGCGTGTATATTGTGTATCGTAGGTCCAGTGGTAAATGTATTCGTAGGAATGGCAGTGTTAGTGAGTATGCATGCGTATGATATGATATCATGACGTAACTGTGAATACTACACTGTATCAAGACATAACAATTACTCACATTGTAGTGTTGTGTATTTATTGAGTACCATACAATAGACGTGCGTATAACAGTTGACGATAGTTCGTAGATTTGATGTTGACATATTACTGTTAGTGGATAAATGATAAATAGTATGTCGCATTATAGTAGTATATAGTGTCTAGAAGTATACGCGATTTGTGCGGATTTAATAGATGACCATCCTCTATTTGGAGATTGTTTGGTGCTGACGGTGAGCTGGAGGCATCAAAAGCGTCGCACGATAAACAGTGTAAACGCGGATGAGCATTTCGAAACAGTTCTAACCATAGAATAAAATACGACCTACGCGCTACGAAGCGCGCGTCGTTGGATGTGAACGTAGATACTAATGTTCTGTTGGCATTGGATGCGGCATTACATGATTCGTCTGTCGTTGGATGTGAACGTAGATACTAATGTTCTGTAGGCATTGGATGCGATATTAGATGATTCGTCCGTCGACGACGTGTTGATATATGCTTCGCCGGTTTGTATGTCGTGCAGCATATTCGAATAGTGGGTGTGGTTGTGTAGTATCTGAAAGAACAAAAGTCGTACAACACACGTGTATGAGTGCTGTCGTATCCGTATAGTTGATTGGCGACTAGTGTTAATGCGGGGAACGATACCGTGTTCGTTTGTAACTGTAGGCGATGCGGAAAGATCAATCGAAACAGTTCGCATTGTATCCGATTTAATGTAGCCGGCGTTATGTTAATAATGTGGTGAGCGATGGAAGCGTCGACATACTCATTCGATCGTGAAGGGTTACGCATCAACCTTCGCTCGGTGGCGTTAAACGTGCGCGATGCTGGTGTCGGTGGTACGTGTGTATAGTGACGCATTACGTGTGTGACGAGATAAAAATGCGCCGCTGTAAAACCGGCACTAAAACCATGACGTGTATTCGTGCAAGAGCGAACCAGTGTTTAGAGCTTACGATTTAGAAATAGCGCGAAAGGAACGATCGAGTTCGTTAGTATCAACGTCGCCTTCGTCTTTATGGAGGGTAGTTTCTTTGTGCAACTGTGCATGTCGAGGCCGATACATCCGCACGCAGATCGTCGAACGTAGGCGGAAGTGTCGAATGTACGTCTGATATGATGCGAGTTCGTGACGTAGTGGATGAAGAACTATTCACGCGTCGTACAAACACGAATAAGAGTTCGCGTATATCGTATACGGTTGATAATCCGAACGTATTCAAATACGTACAATAGAAGAGTAATCGCTGAGCATGCTTCGTGTGCGTACGAGTATCTTCAACGTTGCGACGTGTAATGTCCAACCAATACGGCATGTTGATTTTGATATTGCACTGTATGATACGGATATCGATGCTTTCTGATATGACAATATATATTAGTACCCTGTTTTGTATATACGTCTTCGTACGATGCGTCATCTGTGGACGATAGCGCGGAAGTTGTATTTGTCGTATGATCGTTAGCGGACTGAAGCCATTGATACATGTTATTCGTTGTATATGTACAAGTCTTGTTCGTTGTATATGTACACGTCTTGTTCGTTGTATATGTATACGTCTTGTTCGTTGTATATGTACACATCTTGTTCGTTGTATATGTATACGTCTTGTTCGTTGAATATGTACACGTCTTGTCCGTTGTATATGTACACGTCTTGTTCGTTGTATATGTACACGTCTTGTTCGTTGTATGTGTACACGTCTTGTTCGTTGCATGTCGCACAGTCGCGTTGTCGACGCTATGTGGCGCGTTCGATGATTGACACGTAGCGCTGTAAGCGAACGACGCCGTCAATTCTAACACAGCTGCAATTTCCATTATTGTGTAACGTAAGCAATCGTAGAGTGTTTTAATGTGTGGTATGTATATAAAAATTATACGTAGACGGTATGTGTATAGTGTTGTATAGATAATGTGAAGCAGCGTTCTATTATACAGGTACGCGTAAAGCATGGATGTGCTTACGAAACATCTTGTCTTGTTGTATACACGTCTATCGTATCCGCGTAGACATCGGTAGTATAACACCATTCCTGCCGCACCGCGATTAATGATGGGTACGGATACGGGATCGAGTGGTCATAAAGGAGGAATAACGTGATTAATGATGGGAACGAATACGGGATCGAGTGGTCATAAAGGAGGAACAACGTGATTAATGATGGGTACGGATACGGATCGAGTGGTCATTAAGGAGGAACAACGTGATTAATTATGGGTACGGATACGGATCGAGTGGTCATAAAGGAGGAACAACGTGATTAATTATGGGTACGGATACGGGATCGAGTGGTCATAAAGGAGGAACAACGTGATTAATGATGGATACGGATACGGGATCGAGTGGTCATAAAGGAGGAACGACGTGATTAATGATGGGTACGGATACGGGATCGAGTGGTCATAAAGGAGGAACGACGTGATTAATGATGGGTACGGATACGGGATCGAGTGGTCATAAAGGAGGAACGACGTGATTAATGATGGATACGGATACGGGATCGAGTGGTCATAAAGGAGGAACAACGTGATTAATGATTGGCACGGATACTGGATCGAGTGGTCATAAAGGAGGAACAACGTGATTAATGATTGGCACGGATACTGGATCGAGTGGTCATAAAGGAGGAACAACGTGATTAATGATTGGCACGGATACTGGATCGAGTGGTCATAAAGGAGGAACAACGTGATTAATGATTGGCACGGATACTGGATCGAGTGGTCATAAAGGAAGAACAACGTGATTAATGATTGGCACGGATACTGGATCGAGTGGTCATAAAGGAGGAACAACGTGATTAATGATGGGTACGGATACGAGATCGAGTGTTCATAAAGGAGGAACAACGTGATTAATGATTGGCACGGATACTGGATCGAGTGGTCATAAAGGAGGAACAACGTGATTAATGATTGGCACGGATACTGGATCGAGTGGTCATAAAGGAGGAACAACGTGATTAATGATGGTACGGATACGGGATCGAGTGGTCATAAAGGAGGAACAACGTGATTAATGATTGGCACGGATACTGGATCGAGTGGTCATAAAGGAGGAACAACGTGATTAATGATTGGCACGGATACTGGATCGAATGGTCATAAAGGAGGAACAACGTGATTAATGATGGGTACGGATACGAGATCGAGTGTTCATAAAGGAGGAACAACGTGATTAATGATTGGCACGGATACTGGATCGAGTGGTCATAAAGGAGGAACAACGTGATTAATGATGGGTACGGATACGAGATCGAGTGTTCATAAAGGAGGAACAACGTGATTAATGATTGGCACGGATACTGGATCGAGTGGTCATAAAGGAGGAACAACGTGATTAATGATTGGCACGGATACTGGATCGAGTGTTCATAAAGGAGGAACAACGTGATTAATGATGGGAACGGATACGGGATCGAGTGGTCATAAAGGAGGAACAACGTGATTAATGATTGGCACGGATACTGGATCGAGTGGTCATAAAGGAGGAACAACGTGATTAATGATTGGCACGGATACTGGATCGAGTGTTCATAAAGGAGGAACAACGTGATTAATGATGGGTACGGATACGAGATCGAGTGTTCATAAAGGAGGAACAACGTGATTAATGATGGGAACGGATACGGGATCGAGTGGTCATAAAGGAGGAACAACGTGATTAATGATTGGCATGGATACTGGATCGAGTGGTCATAAAGGAGGAACAACGTGATTAATGATTGGCACGGATACTGGATCGAGTGTTCATAAAGGAGGAACAACGTGATTAATGATGGGTACGGATACGAGATCGAGTGGTCATAAAGGAGGAACAACGTGATTAATGATGGGTACGGATACGAGATCGAGTGGTCATAAAGGAGGAAAAACGCCAACAACAAAAAAAAGACACCGACAGAACGGTTTGCTGAATTTGTACGTGAATATGGCTTTGAGCAATGTAAACTTGTCCTATCGGATGCTGCACTATGCGCCGTACCGGAAGGTATATATACGACAGCGCCGTGGATCCTGTTGCGAAAGCCGCAATGTTATGATGAATAGAGACTCGTCGATGGGTATCGTTGGTACAGACATTCTCGCGATACATGGTAACCCCGCGTGGCCGTGTACGTTGGAATGACGGAACGGTGTCGTTTTATCGTTAACAGATAAGTACGCGAAGAATGCGATGCGGCGGCGAAGAATGGCGATGCGATTACAGTAGCTAGTGGACGTGAACGTTTAGCAAGTGCGTTGTATAGTGCGCAACAGGTGACGTTGTTTGTTGCAGCAAAAATTTTTCGATGCGAACAAATTATAACACGCGATGATATACTCAACGGCGGTGATTCAAAAAGTGTGTAAAATGTACCGAATGTACCGATTCGTTTGAAAGGTCTCAACGAGGGTTTCCAGAGCATCGATATGTCGCAGCAACATCACGTGGTGGCACATAACATGTATAACCCGTATTTATGGAGACATTACCTTATGGACCCGGTGTGTTATATGGCAGCAGCTATAGGCGAACCCAATGCGGCTATGCTGCATGTATACCCGATGTCGTGTAAGGAATGTCCGGAATGCATGATACCGGTATATGTTGCGGTCACTAAACGGCACTGTTTCTGTAATATGCTAAGTCTGGCTGCCGTGCGACTATGCACGACTACGAATGGCGGTGGGACCGATCACGTGTTTCGCGCTGTATCGACACAGAAGGTTGACATACGAACGACAGCCATTAACGACATTCCAGTAAAACGAGACATGGTATCGATGAAATGACCCCGACCGGGGCGGGCCCAATGTGAGGAACGACGACTACAGTAGAGAGACGATCGACGATGGAACAATCGAGTAACGTTGGAGAAACATCCATGAAAGATACGCAACAGAACAAAGACGATAACAAGTACGTATCCATGACATTGTTACACACAAAGATGGTACACTCAGTATCGTTGATACATATAGCATATCAGAATAAAATAGACGCGTCAGCACGAATGCCGTAATGCATAAACGAACACCGATTGTGCTAAACACTAACCGGTTCATAGATGATGCGCTCTGTCACGATGGGACATATACGCATACCCAGTTACGCGTGGATAGCGAATGGATGACTCGTCTCGACCCGTTAGCCGCTTGCGTACGTCAGTCTATGGAAACAGGTCCACGAAAGGTGAGACGTAAGCTTTATGCGGATGAAAACGATGGCGATGACGATAGCGGTGGCGGTGGCGATGGCGATGGCGATGGCGGTGGCGATGGCGGTGGCGGTGGCGGTGGCGGTGGCGGTGGCGGTGACGACGATGATGACGATGCTAGAAAAGCGAATACCGGTACTACCGATTACAGAAGCAATAATATCCGTGCAACGAAACGAATGCGTCGAGATAATAAACGCGCTATAGAAGTAGATCGAAATGAACGTATGGTTCTGTTAAAAGAACAGCAACGTTCAACAGACAGCAGTACAACGGAACAACGTTCAACAGACAGCAGTACAACGGAACAACGGTGTGGAAACGCATCAAGTTGATGGGTCGACGTGCCACAACATCGCCGTATTTTGACATGATTTTTCAAAATATCCGTAAATGTAACGACGTACTCGCTACGGCCGTGAATGTATCGCCGCAGTATTGTGATGCGCAGGAAGTTCCGATTACAGTGGAATCGCGTGCATATACGAAGAATTGTCGCGCCGTGTACGATATTCACAATGAGAATGCCACGATGAATGCTGCGGTCGGATGTTCGCTACAGCTGTTGTTGACGCTAATTGTGGCCGAGACGAAACAGCGTAACTCTGCCGCCGATGACGAAACGATACAGGCGGCATGCGGACGTACGTCATCGGATATCGTATCGAGTGAAATGTACACAGCCGATCATCTCGGTAAACCGATGAACACCCGTATGGTATGCGCTCGTCGGTTATGTTGGCCGATCACTATCAATGCATCCGTCAATGCGTTCATGGAAGACTTGTCGGTGTTTGACACAAAAAAGAGACGCGGCAATGGAAGCGATGTGTTAATGGAGGATACGTAAGCAGGCGAGACAGGTAGACGCGACAGCAATACGTTCAGTACAACTGTTGTCAGTGCGGTGTTGCAGCAACCAGTACCGCAACAGGCTACGCATGACATGGATGTTGCAAATCGCATGCGCTGCGACATGGAGGACGTAGCAACAGCATTAGCTATTACAAGACAACGTATCGACCCCTGGCGCTCATCGACCGTGCAGTAAGTGGTGTATTGGTCGGTGGTCAACGTGTAGCGCTGCGCGTACCGACATCTAGGAAACTGTTAGAAACGAACGTCCAACAGGTCGGAGTGGGATTACGTCATATCGGTTTGGCGGCATTCGGTATCGCGCATGATGCCAATGAACGCGACGAAAGCGATGATGTCGGTGGTGCGATGAAAGACTCAGCTTCGGCGATACGTAGTAACACGATACGTACGCGATTGACGCAGTATTTCTCGGAACGAACAAATGGAGGAACGTCACATACTGACATGCGACATGGCAAGCGTCTCGCTATGACACAAGAAAAGAAAGCCTGTGGATTTGATTTAGTATCGATTAACAGTACATTCGTGGATCGATTATTCGCGCTCATGACTGCGGTCATCACAGCTATGTAAACAAGCGACATACGTCCGAACACAAAAAACGAGTACAGCAAATTACGTAACGTTCTCGATATGCGCGCACGTTAGTCGTATCACTCAGAAAAAACGATGGCGTGTTTACCGGCACTGAACTTGCGCTATGGACAACTTCTGGGCATTCACGTGTTAGCAAATCTGAGCGAAATCTACGGATTGTATGTACCCTGTCATGAACGACACCAATGCGATGAGTCGAAATATGTTCAACCGTGACTGGTGCGCTGTACTGTTGGCGGCATTCATACGCTTGCGTGTTTGCACAAACGGTTTGCTGTAAACGCAGCGTATAATGTTGCGAGGATACATTCGCCGCATGGGTCTTGAAGAAAACGATCCAATCTGCACAAATGTCTACAACTGCGTACCACAACACAGTAGCAATGCGGTTGTCTGTGGTATACGATGTATCCGAGTAAGAAAGATCCCGGTCTCTATTTTGTGCGTCTAAACGCTTTCGAACGTCTGCGTTGGTCTGAATTTGCGGAACGTATGACCAACAGTCAGTACGGCGACGAAACTGTGCACGAAATAATCACTCTGATGACACAGACGACGAATTATCTGGGACGCGAGAAGACGGATATCATGGGCAAGACCTACGCGCCGCTATGGACGATCGTACACTGACCGCGAAACAAATAGTGGCGTTCTATACACGCGAACCAACGATCGCCAACATTGTCGAGAACGTGCGTGTGCTGGATGTTGCAACGACTGGTGACGAAGATGCGATTTCGCTAGAAATATTGCAGTCATGTTATCTAAGAACGAAGACAATAACAAAATCGACG
Source organism: Lamellibrachia satsuma (assembly GCA_033239005.1). NCBI lineage: Eukaryota > Metazoa > Annelida > Polychaeta > Sabellida > Siboglinidae > Lamellibrachia > Lamellibrachia satsuma. Next base: position 714,460 of record BSQZ01000124.1, on the reverse strand, counting down.
AAGATGATGATGACGATGACGACGACGATGATGATATTTTTCATGACGATGACGATGTCACCAGGCCTATGGGCGTTATATGAGACATGTCACGTAAACTGTTGCGAATGAACTATAGTGCGAGTATTCACAATGGACATTCAGACGTGTAATATATGACAATAGAGATAGATTAGTGCGCGAATCGACCGTATTATATAACAAATAATCGTGTAGCACGCTTGTAGTGTGTTTGCGGTGTATCGTATGAAACAAATAATAAACCGTATATGACACAGGTCGTTGGTTTTATTGCTACGTATTATTCAGATACGCTCTATATATTCGTTTATGCGAATATAATGTCGTTTGTATTACAATACAGCATGCGATTAGATGGTTGTATAACGCGTCTGTATAACGGTGTTGATAATGTCCGTGGCGTGGTATTGATACGTTCGGTTATTACTTCTAATAACGTAGCACTGCGTTGTTTAGTAATATCCGTATAATACAATACATAATCGACACTAGTCTGCGATGCTGCGCATTCATTCAGTAACAGGATCTCACGCGGAATATGAACGACGGTGCTACTCGACTGCATATATGCGTATATGCGCATTGCGTTGTAGGCTGTGACGTATGCGAAATCCCACGTGCGCTTGTCGATTGTATGTAGTATCGATGCGATGGTCGTACACTAATATGCAATGCTATCGCTGCACAGATGAGTGATAATTGATGTGTTTATGTTGTCTTTTGTAGACGAATCGTATGGGATATTCGCGTGAACAGGATAGAGCTGAAATTCGTGTTGCGCAATGTCACGGACGTTATATAATCGTAATAGCGGTGCGCATAATAACGGACACTGCATATTGCATCTATCGTATGGATATCTGTACGTATCGTCGTTGTTGTCATCGTTGTCGTAGTAGTAATGACATTGGTATTCAACAACATGTCGAGGTCATAGAACGACGCCATGGCTTGGAATTTTGCTTTTACAAAATGCGGTAAAACGCCTCGTGTATCGGCCGCTGGAACAAGAACAGGACATACATCAGCGGTTATAAACTCTGATACACTACAACATCGGTGTGCGATGAATTATGGGGCGATGATGACAGTGACGATGATGCATTATTGTTAACGTTATCAATAGACATACAGAAACAGTGCGAAACGTGCGCGCGATGACCTTGCTGATAGCGGCGATGTTATGTCGGAAGAGCGTCATAATACAAAGCGACAAAAAACGACATCGGGTGCGTGTAGTGGACGAAAACAGAATAAAGCGATTAGTAGATGTTCGCAAAGCCTGATACGTCCGGCGACTGTATCGCATCCGGCGAGCGATTGTTTACATATACTATTTTGTGACGTATGTATTCCGGCGTATACAAAATGTCCGCTATGTCAAAGGGGTACACCGATTCGTACACGTCAGACCGATGCTGGGTGTACCATGATTGGTGCGAATACGAATTTACACAATGATACGAGCTCTGTAGATTCTAGTGATTCGTCAATTTACACAATGATACGAGCTCTGTAGATTCTAGTGATTCGTCAACAGCGTCTGTTACTAGTAACGAACTAATCAGACGTCAGCCGATTCCGGATACACATCCGCTTCTGCTGTTGCGATTTTTTTTGCGGCGCCTTTTTAAGTCTGATGGATGCGGCGGAGATGATAGAATCACCAGCAGTAACACAATTGTGGTTTCCAGTCGACGACTGATGCATTACTCGTAAAGATGATGACTATATGCGTCTCGTGAACATGGTCTACGACGATACTATGACACGTGAGCGTCTGTGCACAGAAGTAGGATTCGCCGACCCGGTCATCAAAGGTGTTTTGGCTCTGTACGCGTTCTCTAAACGTCCAACTGGGTCACGATACGGCCTACATTACGTTCTCTAAACGTCCTACTGGGTCACGATACGGCGTACATTACGCATACGTACTTTTCACTGGCTCGATAGAAGAACGGGCACGTATGCTATACGACGGATGTATAGGTAGGACGGACGTATGGAGGGTCGTTGTCGCTTGATGTTCCTACCAGCGGTTATGCACGTGAACAACGCACATTCTCCAGCAGTGTATCCGATTGTTGATATGACGCGAGACATAAAGCTACCCACGCGTCATATCGTTAGTGTACTAGAGATGCCAGTGCGCGACACTACAATGTGTGCGCTTACGACAGCTACGACTATGTTGCACGAGCATAGTTTGATGTCCACGTGGACTACGTGGTGTGACGTCATACAACATAGTGTCTTCGTGGCGCAGAGAGACGTTATCGACAGCGAAGGTGTTGTTGTTGTACGGCGCGATACCGACGAGAGTGTCGAGTATAACAACAGTAGCAGTAACGCACGGTCTAATGTACCGGGTGACGGGGTCAATACTGTGCGACATGTCACTCACATGGAGTAGGTGTGGTTCATAATGTACGTACAAACGTATGTATCACAAGCGGTGCGACCTGCCGTGTCGGAATGCTGCGTGATGATTCCGTATATTCGTATGTCGGGTATAATGTATTCTACACGTCATAATGTCGATTCCGTATATTCGTATGTCGGGCATATCATATTCTACACGTCATAATGTCGGTTCCGTATATTCGTATGTCGGGCATACCGTATTCTACACATCATAATGTCGATTCCTTGTATTCGTATGTCGGGCATATCATATTCTACACGTCATAATGTCGGTTCCGTATATTCGTATGTCGGGCATACCGTATTCTACACATCATAATGTCGATTCCTTATATTCGTATGTCGGGCATACCGTATTCTACACGTCATAATGTCGGTTCCGTATATTCGTATGTCGGGCATACCATATTCTACACGTCATAATGTCGATTCCGTATATTCGTATGTCGGGCATACCATATTCTTCACGTCATAATGTCGGTTCCGTATATTCGTATGTCGGGCATACCATATTCTACACGTCATAATGTCGGTTCCGTATATTCGTATGTCGGGCATACCATATTCTACACGTCATAATGTCGATTCCGTATATTCGTATGTCGGGTATACCGTATTCTACACGTCATAATGTCGATTCCGTAAATTCGTATTTGGGGCATACCATATTCTACACGTCATAATGTCTATTCCGTATATTCGTATGTCGGGGCATACCGTATTCTAAACATCATAATGTCTATTCCGTATATTCGTATGTCGGGGCATACCGTATACTAAACATCATAATGTCGATTCCGTATATTCGTATGTCGGGCATACCGTATTCTACACGTCATAATGTCTATTATAGCATAACGACATTCACGGAACGGAACTTGCGCGCATAACGTCTGAGATGGAGATGGTGCGACAGATGATGAGCGAGTACACGCGACTGTATACGTTGTACGTGACAAATCGAGATATGTATTGTACGTATGTATTGACACCATTGCCAGCTCGCCGACTGCTGTACGTCGAACATCGACTATTTGTTGAGACGACTGCGATGAACATGTTTCGTGCACTCGTTGACACAATACCGACATCGCTGTTTGCGACGTCGAGTAGGTTAACTTGGTGTAATGCGTTGGCACGCGACAAAACATACACACGTGTTTATACGAATGCGTACGCGGAGAATAACGCCGAGTATTTAGCATTGTACGGTAATGTGAACGCAATATGTGTCGCGCGTGGTACACAACATACATCGTATACATACGGTGTACGTTCGAATTATCGCTTACCGGAAGAATTTCCACTTGTGTATATGGCTGGCATGGAGCGATGTGACCACAACGAGATGACCGTATTGCGCGCGAACGAGGCAGTTCCCAGAAACGAATGGATGCCTCGCTGGGCCGAATACTGTACGCCGGGGCTGTCGGTATTCAATGGTACACGCCAAAAGTGCACTATCTAATACCGTACGTATCGAATGCGCGAAAGAACGCGAAACATAATCGCCGTAGTGTTGAGTGTATTCTAGACGATTTAGGTGGATTCCAAAATGAAGACAGTAACACGCATAGCTTTTTGCACGAACGCATAAACCGGAACATGCCCGTGAGTGTATTGGTATTGGACATCGACATGACGTTTGCCGGTGATACGGACGAACTACCCATCGATATCGCAACGCTCTGCGAAAACGTGGCCTACATGTCTCGACGTGTCATGCATCGCGTCGGCATTACGCAATCGTCTGCACACGACAGTACCGGTACTGCGCGAATTGATGACGATATCATTATGTACGCAATCCGTACACAATACGAATCCGCAACGACTGCTGGCGATGTCGTAAACACGCATTCCGATACTGAACTGACGGAAGAGGAGTGTATGGAATTGTTGGATGCTTTGGATGAAACGGAGCAAGAAACGACAAACGGAGCAACGACGGAAGACCGTTTGTCTACTGTACCGCAGCGCTGTGATACGACGACGGACGACCGTTTGTCTACTGTACCGCAGCGCTGTCATACGACGACGGAACACCGTTTGTCTACTGTACCGCAGCGCTGACATACGACGACGGAACACCGTTTGTCTACTGTACCGCAGCGCTGTCATACGACGACGGAACACCGTTTGTCTACTGTACCGCAGCGCTGTCATACGACGACGGAACACCGTTTGTCTACTGTACCGCAGCGCTGTGACACGACGACGGAACACCGTTTGTCTACTGTACCGCAGCGCTGTGACACGACGACGGAACACCGTTTGTCTACTGTACCGCAGCGCTGTGACACGACGACGGAACACCGTTTGTCTACTGTACCGCAGCGCTGTGACACGACGACGGAACACCGTTTGTCTACTGTACCGCAGCGCTGTGACACGACGACGGAACACCGTTTGTCTACTGTACCGCAGCGCTGTGATACGACGACGGAACACCGTTTGTCTACTGTACCGCAGCGCTGTGATACGACGACGGAACATCGTTTGTCTACTGTAACACAGTGCTGCATGTGATATGACGACGGAACACCGTTTGTCTACTGTACCGCAGTTACGTATCTGTGCACACCACGTAACACGGCTCTTCTGATGTACGATCGACAGCACGACATAGATGCGACACGATACGGCGGACGCGTTGTTCTTACGATGCGTAACATCAACAGCCGTGTGTACGTGTTCGATACCGACGATCGCGATGGTATATATATATATATATATACATATATAAACACCTGCGTCTATGGAAACAGTGGACAGCATCGACACGAACACGTACATCATCATGAGTGCGAGAACGGATCGGGTGACTACGACACAGAGTAGCGGTGCTAGGTGGGCACCGGTTGTGCTAAACGCGGCAGCGTGGAATAGCAGTGATCAACGCGTACGTGTAGCGTGGGAAACAATCAACGCAGCTCTATTGTATACGACGCAATCAACAGAGCAGTTACTCGCCTACCTGAGCACGGGACGCAATGTGTTGTCAACACGATGGGTGCCGCAGCGCTTGTGCATTAGTTTTACGAACATCGTCGCGAACAATGGGTGGACGCTACGACACTACTCGCATGTCTTGTGTCCACAGAGATTGTCCACACGCTCGAGCTATACGCGCCCAACACCAACAATGCACGATGTGTGACATATCGGTACGACGTAGGGAGCGACGGCGCAGACAGCATTGGACGTACGTACGTTAATACGTTGTTAGAACGCGCGATGGCAGCTTCGTTAACCAAACGCCGCCCGACCGACAGAGGACCATCCAATTGTCTCCGCAGCGCCGATAATACGACATCTACTGTGCAGCGGACATTACCGCGAGAAGAATTATTAGGAACGTATTTATCCGACGATCGCGCGTCAACTAAACCGGTCTTACCGATTCAGGTAACTCCGCAATTATGGATCGTCTGGGATACACGATCATTAAATACCGTCGTCTGTATATCGCGTACCGATGCGCACAGCGATACAGCTATTGATATGATACGCATCAGTAGTGCTACGTTCGACGATGTACTACGTACGTCGGGCATGTACGAACCCGACGTGACGCGATTACGAACGGTGTTCGATGTGTACGGTAACAGTACCGTTAGCTATCCGGCAGCCGTCGACGCGTTAAACAGCTATTTACAGATACTACGTAATGGTTATGCGGAAGATACGATGTCGTCGGATGCAGCACCAGTAAACGATGACAGGAGCAATATAAAATCAGAACTCGTAGGCGCCTACTATTATACAGTATACACGAACTTTATAAAAACCGTACGAAACGCGTAAGATTTACATCGATCACGCTACGTATGTCGAGTTGCGTGCGCATAACAAAAATGCAATAGCGTCATATACAGTATCACGTGCAACGGATGCATTGCGACGAAACGGCTATCTGTTGTACGGTTTTGAGAGCATTGCAGCACTACAGCAAGCATTGCATAGTGTCAGTACGTATTAGAACGAAACGACGTAAAGACGTGCTGATTTGAGAATCGCCGACATCGATTCATTTACACTATGGGTATTGTCGAATTTGATACGAACATGTTACCGACTCCGCAGATACATCTGTTGACGATCATTCATACGCAATTGTTTGCTAAAGTAGAGCTAATAATGATCACGATGTGGTGTGCGTATTTTGGATATCGACTTGTCTACATACTAGTGGGATATCGACTTGTCTACATACTAGTGGGATATCGGCCACGGCGAATACTGCAGAGCATACTACGAGATGTATCCGAGAATACCCAATCAAAAGCGGACGTGGAACGATTTGGGCGAATCATTATGCAATGGACTATGGGAAGTGCGACGACGCATTGGATGGATATAGGTATGTTATGTACAGCGGTTCTGTTCGGTGTACAGTTATTAGTATGCCACGCGTAGTGTCGTTGGGGATACACGACAGTTTACAAATCATATCAATGCCACGCATGGTGTCGTTAGGGATACACGACAGTTTACAAATCATATCAATGCCACGTGTAGTGTAGTTGGGGAAAAATATCAATGCCACGCGTGGTGTCGTTAGGGATACACGACTGTTTACTAATCATATCCGTGTAGTATTAGATAGTGATCGTTATCGATTACAGACACCGATACGGGCAACCAAATTACCGAACGTCACAGACAATGGTTTTATAGAACATTCGAACGTTTGTGTACGTGCTCTACCGCAAATAGGCGCATCCGACAATATCGGCGACTCGAGTAGTGACAGCACGAACACCTATTATAACCACCCGTTGTATATTAATACGGCATCGGTATCGCCAATATGGCAGGTAGTGTCTGGTATACAACTAACGAGTACTGTCATTGTATCAGGATTTATTATTTACGGCATCGTTGTTCATACAGCGATGAGATCCCGCTTGAAGATATTGACAAGGCGCAGCGTCGCGCAACCAACACTGCGCGGTGATATATCGCCGCCGCCACCGCGCGACAATGATCGTGTGTTACAACCATACAACCAACACTGCGCGGTGATATATCGCCGCCGCCACGGTACGACAATGATCGTGTGTTACAACCAACACTGCGCGGGGATATATCGCCGCCTCCACCGTACGACAATGATCGTGTGTTACAACCAAAACTGCGCGGTGATATATCGCCGCCGCCACCGTACGGCAATGATCGTGCATCGCCGCCGGAGGTCAATACGGACAACGAGTACACAGACGACGCGGGAACGATTAACATGATAACTATAACGCGGTGGGTGGTGTCAATATTGGCGACGAGTTTTACTAAATAATATGGTCATCGTGTGGTCATCGTGGTCATCGGGATGTGCTAGAGTATAGTAGTAGTCGTATATATCTATGACGATGTATGTATATATGTATGTGATGTACCGTATATATGTGATGTATATAAGAAAACACATTAAAGGAGATGTTGTACATATCGATGCGTTGATGCGTCTCGTGTGGCAATTTCTCGTCATCGCACGTACAGGTACATAATATATTAGCATTATAGATATATTCGTCATCGCACGTACAGGTACATAATATATTACCATTATAGATATATTCGTCATCGCACTTACAGGTACATAATATATCAGCATTATAGATATATTCGTCATCGCACGTACAGGTACATAATATATTAGCATTTTAGATATATTCGCATCGACGCGTCGTGCGTGCACACGTATGCATCATGCGACTACCTGTGTTCTACAACGTGATATGTCTGCTATTAATCGTCGCCTATATGGTACTGACGACGCATCGCGTAGTAGCGTTTGATATCACTAATGTGCCGACATTGATCAATCGCATTAACTGGGGTGTGTATATGTCACGTGCTGGTACAATACTGGAAAACTCGATGTCCTATGTACATACGATACACACACCCTGGCCGAGCATAACGTTCACACCGCTGGAGCGTCAGTCCTATGTATGTACGATACACACACCCTGGCCGAGCATAACGTTCACACCGCTGGAGCGTCAGTCCTATGTAAGTACGATACGCACTCCCTGGCCGAGCATAACGTTCACACCGCTGGAGCGTCAGTCCTATATACGTACGATACACACAGCCTGGCCGAGCATAACGTTCACACCGCTGGAGCGTCAGTCATATGTACGTACGATACGCATACCATGGCCGAGCATAACGTTCACACCGCTGGAGCGTCAGTCCTATGTACGTACGATACGCATACCCTGGCCGAGCATAACGTTCACACCGCTGGAGCGTCAGTCCTATGTACGTACGATACGCATACCCTGGCCGAGCATAACGTTCACATCGCTGGAGCGTCAGTCGTGTAATACGACACAAGCGCGATTGTTACAAAGCGTATCGCACAATACAATGATCGATTAAATGAATGCAATATTCACGGATCGCAAACGTGTCCTGCGCGAAAGCTTATTATCGTCACGTGCGATGATACCGAGTCTCGGTAACGTGGACCGACATCCGACAAAGCAACGTAAACGACGCGACGCCAGTAAATCGCTTGGGTCCGATTTCTGTCAGACGATGGATAATTCCGCGAGCGATAACTCGATACTCGGTACACTTGGTAAAGTAACGAACGCGCTAATGGGCGCACCGTCGACGGCAGACGTCACCACCGTCGACGACACGACATCATCACCGTCGACGGCACACATCATCACCGTCGACGGCAGACATCATCACCGTCGACGGCAGACGTCATAACCGTCGACGGCAGACGTCATCACCAATTGGCGGCAGACATCATCACCGTCGACGACAGACATCATCACCGTCGACGGCAGACATCGTCACCGTCGACGGCAGACATCGTCACCGTCGACGGCACACATCATCACCGTTGACGGCAGATGTCACCACCGTCGACGACACGACATCATCACCGTCGACGGCAGACATCATCACCGTCGACGGCAGACATCATCACCGTCGACGGCAGACATCATCACCGTCGACGGCAGATATCATCACCATCGACGGCAGACGTCATAACCGTCGACGGCAGACGTCATCACCAATTGGCGGCAGACATCATCACCGTCGACGACAGACATCATCACCGTCGACGGCAGATATCGTCACCGTCGACGGCAGACATCTTCACCGTCGACGGCAGACATCGTCACCGTCGACGGCAGACATCGTCACCGTCGACGGCAGACATCGTCACCGTCGACGGCAGACATCGTCACCGTCGACGGCAGACATCATCACCGTCGACGGCAGACATCATCACCGTCGACGGCACACATCATCACCGTTGACGGCAGACATCATCACCGTCGACGGCAGACATCTTCACCGTCGACGGCAGACATCTTCACCGTCGACGGCAGACATCATCACGCGTGCAAAACACGTATGCGAAATGGGCGCGTTGAGTAAGCTGAACGCGGATGAAATAGTAAAATCGAATACGCGTCTCACGTCGTTCATGGAACTGAGTCACAAAGAACTACAGAACATCGTCGGATGACTGGCATCGATAAACAAACGTATAACCGATACTAAAAAACAAATGTCGCTAGTGGAAAAAGGACTCGAGCAGGCAACGAACGACTTACGTAAGCAGATTATGTTAACGCAAGAAGCCAATGCTCTATCAGTGGCCCTTGGAACGTCGATACAAGCCACGGATGTGTATATGACACGTTTGGAGGAGTAGATCGCGGATTGGCGGATCAATGTAATAACGCTCACGGTTGGAAATCTATCACCATTTTTTGTTAACGGAACGATGTTAAGCAGTATTTTGGCGCATGTACTAAAGGAGACTAACATTTACATACATACAATGGAACCGTGTAATACGTGTGTCATACAATTACCGAGTATGTGTTCGTTGTCATACAATGTCATACAATGGAACCGTGTAATACGTGTGTCAAACAATTACCGTGTATGTGTTCGTTGTCATACAATGTCATACAATGGAACCGTGTAATACGTGTGTCATACAATTACCGTGTATGTGTTCGTTGTCATACAATGTCACATAATTGTACCATGTAATACGTGTGTCATACAATTACCGTCTATGAGTTCGTTTTCGGCGAAAGAATTCGTCATACCTATGCGTCTCAGTAATTGTTCAGTAATGACAAGTAATATCAGTACGACAATTATTTACGCCTTCCCGGTTAATCTCGCCATGTATCATACGTTTCCACGAGACGTCGAAATACAGCGCATAACTGGTAGTTCCACGCGCTACGACCGCGTCACACAAACTACCAACATTTGACGTCGTAGAATGTAATTGGACCGTCGCGATGACGATCGACGACGAATACGCTTGGAAATTGAATAAACTAACTATAGTGGATGCAGTATGCGCCACTAAAACTGATCATTTATGGCACAAAATACGCGACATGTCCGATTTTTCGTATAATAATTTAAACGATAGAAAAATAATAAAATGAACGGTTTCGGTGGCAATAAACATAGCGGGCGGTGTCACTGGAATGAAGGTGATGGCTGTCCTGGCGTGTATCTGTTCTATGTACAACTGCTATCGACACACACGGTAACGTAAACATTTCGTAGCGTACGTACACCGTTCCGACAATGGCATCCGTAGTCGGTATCTTAATAGCGGCGACTGTGTCTGTGGGAATCTGCGCCATGTACACGTGCGGTGTCGTACAACCGACAATAGCGTCGAGTAATTACGGTGTGTACTTTCACAAAGAAGCTCACTTAGTACAACGTTGAAACAGTGATACGTACAAACATATATTTCGACTCGCCGTTCCTAATATAACGTACACTGCGCTTACGTATTATACAAGCGATACTGTAGCGTTTTGGTTTTCGACGTGTGTGGAACTCAACAGTCGTATACGTGCATTGAATACATATGCTGAGAATGAACACGCGACGGCTGTCGCACAACTGCGTGTTGTGGACACGTTTGTATTACCTCACGCTGCCGACACTACGATACGTCGCCGACGAGACGTACGACAATCGCCAGCAATATTCTATCGTGTGAATGACGACTATACGACTTCAACTACGGCGGTGCACACGAAACGACGTAGAGTTAAACAATATTCTATCGTGTGAATGACGACTATACTACTACAACTACGGCGGCGCACACGAAACGACGTAGAGTTAAACAATATTCTATCGTGTGAATGACGACTATACTACTACAACGACGGCGGCGCACGCGAAACGACATAGAGTTAAACAATATTCTATCGTGCGAATGATGACTATACTACTACAACTACGGCGGCGCACACGAAACGACGTAGAGTTAAACAATATTCTATCGAGTGAATGACGACTATACTACTACAACGACGGCGGCGCACGCGAAACGACATAGAGTTAAACAATATTCTATCGTGCGAATGACGACTATACTACTACAACTACGGCGGCGCACACGAAACGACGTATAGTCAAACGTGGCTGGTTTACTGGCATTATACGTCGCGTACAACAGGGCTACGCCGATCTGTTACACAAACCGGGTCCCGACCAACGTGACGCGATGATCGAACAACTGCAAAACGCTGCCGATTTAGTGTCGCTTAACACACGCGCAGAAATGATTGAACATGCGACGGATCGCGTAGTACACAGCACGACACGCAGCGACAACACTCTGACGCGACTAGTGAACGCGATTAGCACCACCTTTCGATTACGGAATCGCGTATAGCATCTATTGTACACAATCTCGTATAGCATCTATTGTACATATATTGTACACAATCTCGTATAGTATATATTGTACACAATCTCGTATAGCATATATTGTATACAATCTCGTATAGCATATATTGTACACACTATCGTATAGCATATATTGTACACAATCTCGTATAGCATCTATTGTACACAATCTCGTATAGCATATATTGTACACAATCTCGTATAGCATATATTGTACACAATCTCCAAATATTAAACAACGTACAATCCATGTTGTACACACGAATCGTACTGGCTATAGTAAACTTTCGGTATAGTATACGTCGTACTGCGAGTACGGTACGTGCCTGGGTAGTTGGTGTTCAGGCACTATTACGCGGAGAATTGACAATGCATCTTGTACCGTACGAAACCATGCAGAATATCTACGATTAGATCACGCAACACGTGCTAGCGGATAGTGCTTATAGAGGATTTCGTCTTCTATACAACAATGTCGCCGGTACGTATCGATTTAGCGATATTGTATATATGCGTAGCGAATACGGTATAGACGTACAGGTTGATATACCGCTCGAATATATCGGCAACATACTACAGGTGTATCGTATCACAAGCGTTCGGCAACGGCCGTGCCTTATGACACGTTATCTACACGAACACTGAACTTGCCAGAATACATCGCATACGATGCCACGTATGAGTATTCTGTCACATTTTCGCATTCGCACTACGACAGTTGTGAATCGGATAGCGGTAGCGCAACGCTACGTGTGTGCACGACTGGATTGCCGGCATTGCGCCATATCAGTAACAAACAGTGCGTAACAACACTATTCGAAGGGAACGCGCACTATATCGAACGTCTATGTACAGTCGTATATGCAAAACAACACGAATACAGCACTGCGCAGTACATATACATCAACAATACTGCAACGCTCGCCACACAGAACGGTCGTTTAGCAAATGACGTTTGACGCATGGGCTGTATGCAGCCAAGCAAAGGCACAATAACGCGTACCACAATTCGTCCATGTCTACTATGTCGTATCAGTATACACTGTTATTGTACACTCTATGGTAATGATTTTTATGCACCAATGCGATTACATAATTGTCGGATGTACACACCCAGTTCATCGACTATCGATATTCGACAACACCTTAATAATTATGATCGTTGCAAGATCGTAGCATGCGCTTTCGTACATGGCTGGATTAGATGCGTACACTGGATTACTGAAAGCCTATATTATAAACCGTTCAGCAACCAGATGTATCCGTCGTACGCGATACGGCAGCGTCATATATCGCACACGATAGTGCGTTCAGCAGTAGTTACTAAAAACTCGTGAATAGTATAAAAACGGACACTGTTGTGTGTTCCTCGCGAGTCGATCAGGCGTACAACAAAATGGATTTTTCAGACGTGCAGATAGCGCAGGCGGGTGATGTTTCACGTGCGATAACCGCTATCACGGATATATTCGGATCATGGGGTAAAGCGTTGCTATTTCTTGTATCGCCGCATATGTTAATGATAATGGCTATTTGTACAGCGGCGGCACAATGTATACCGTATTGTATTCGCGATACGAAAGACTGTTGCGAACGTAATGCCTATCGTATTAGTACTGAATCGGATAACACTAATCCAAGTACCACGGATGATGATGATTGATGATGATGATTAATGATGAAGATGAGTGATGATGATTGATGATGATGATGATTGATGATGATTGATGATGATTGATGATGATGATACGGATGAAACCGATGATGAATATATCAATAATAGCGGGGATGATTACGTTTATGCTGCTCGTGCGTACACAGACGATACATCTGTTATCACCGGTGACGCTCATCCCGCATATAGCGATTCTTTGTAATATATAAAGTATATATTTAATACATATAGTAAACTGTATACTGTATAATGAACAATATAAATATATAATATAATGTATAATATATAACACGGAATATCGCATTATACAATCAGACAGTATATATACGTTTATTAAAAACAATATCAATGTGGTTCGATGCGTGCTATTACTTATACGGAGGTCTACTATGTGTACGGTTTATGTTCGTGATGCGTACACGTAATGTTCATTCAGTATCCACCGTTTGCGTTCTCATCATGCGGCAGCAACGTTCGAGTCACGTGACCCAACAATCGAGAACGTTTCCCCTGCTGTCCTCCGTGTACCGGTATCTTCGTTAACGCTGCAGTAGTCGAATCCATGGTTCTGGCAACGTCGTCACCACTAGAAATGTCACCAGTGTTGACGTCCGTCTTATGGGATGTCGCTAGTGTTGACGTCCGTCTCATGGGATGTAGCTAGTGTTGACGTCCGTCTCATGGGATGTCGCTAGTGTTGACGTCCGTCTCATGGGATGTCGCTAGTGTTGATGTCCGTCTCATGGGATGTCACCAGTGTTGACGTCCGTCTCATGGGATGTCGCTAGTGTTGACGTCCGTCACATGGGATGTCGCTAGTGTTGACGTCCGTCTCATGGGATGTCACTAGTGTTGACGTCCGTCTCATGGGATGTCGCTAGTGTTGACGTCGGTCTCATGGGATGTCGCTAGTGTTGACGTCGGTCTCATGTGATGCGTGACGCGGTCCGACCTGTGATCGATTATGTTTTGTCTCGGATGTCGAACACTTGTGTCGTCGTCGGAGGCGTCCGTCTCGTCGGGCTAATGTCAACCGTGTGACACCTTTCGACGGGTGTTCGTTGACTCTAAGAATCGTTCACGCGGATCATCGATTACGGTATACGAGTTAGTGAAAGAGCAGTAGCAACAGTAGCAGACTGTGTCGTGTCGTCTGTACGATATGCCTTGTTAATACTGACGTGTGTCACGTCGGTTGATTCGTTAATCACGTCGTCGTCGCGTGGCGGATACGTTCATGTGATGCATTCGATCAGCCCGTGCGCTATTCGGTTCTGTACACACAAATGCTCGATCGCGCTACAGAAGACAGCCGCTTTCACAAAGTCCGTAATTTCTGTCGCGTTCGTACAAAAACAGTTCGTTCCGATGTAGGATGCACGTAACGTATACGATACTACATTACCGTCATTACACGTCGCATGAGCATCATTCAATAGACGATAGAGGACGATATTCGATGTACGTGGCTTTCTGATCCAATACAAAGCAGTTCGTCATCGGCAAACGGTACGTCGTGATTTCCGTACAGTTCCACGAACGCTCCGCAGACGTCTCCAATGGGAACAGTAAAGGCGAATGCGTTCTGTGTATCTATAATGTAGCTGTCGTCATTCAAGAGATACATAATGCTGTTGGTCACTCCGTTAAAAATACACGGTGTACTATCGGTCTGATATACGTATTCGCCGATTTCGACCACATGTAGCACGTTCGGTAACAATTCGACTGCACCGTACATGCTACGTGTACATGGTCGTAGGTTTGTCACTGCGTCGGCGCATACGTCCGCTGTGTCGCCACCATACGATGTTGCAGTCACGAACGTGAGTTCAATAGCGAATGTCGCGAATGACGCCTCGCGCTGACATGAATATTCATTAATCTCACATCCGGGTAGGCAGTCGGACAAACAGCTCGGCAAAATGGCATCCGGCTACGAAACTTCGTTGCCATTGTTAACAGAAGAAGACGTGCCTGGCGCTACTTTTGTCTACGCTAAGCTTGAGAAGCATAGTGTGGATCAACTACGAAGATGGTTAGCATGTCGTGGGCTAAAGAGATCGGGAAACAAATCCGCGTTGCTGGAAAGGTAAGCACTAAGACTAGCAGCTTACCGCCCACGTTAGTCGTTACCGTAATTCCGTTAGCTAGCTTGTCATTGTCACTTTCAGGATTAGTTATCAAAGCGTGTTGTGTATTAACCTCCGTGTTTAAGCGTGCCCCTAATTAGCATGGGCTCGGCAGTCTAACTGCTAGGCGTTAAGTAAACTTTTATGACTGTCGCGGTGTCGGTTTACCGTGCACGTGTTACGTCACTGTTAGTGTTACTCACTTGCCTTGGCCTGGGCCGGTGAAGCAGTCGCGTCTATGGGGTGCGGGTGTTCTTCAGTTAGACCATCCCCAAGTATACAAAATTGTCATGTTAAAACTAAACATTACATAAAGACTGATTGGTAATAATTTTCCGTTATTCAACCGCTTTAGGCTAATAATCTGATTTACCAAACTAAGAAGTGTATTTTGCCATGTATATAGACAGTCAAAGCCAAGGCCCCAATTATAGTCAATACGTGACAGATTCATACTTTTAGTACATACTTATTTTTGTATGGAATACTCATATAGGCATATTAACATTAAAAAAATTATGCTTGCATTTCAGATGCCGAAATGTCATCTCTCTCAACAAGTGTCACTTGATAGATTTGCCATGCCTGTAAGTGCTACTCACTTGGGCAGGCGAAGCAGTGGCGTCTATAGGATCCGGGTGTTCGTCAGTTGGACCGTTCCCACCAATAAAGTGCAAAGAGCATATGTATGTGTGTTTGGTAACGTTGTCAATGCCAAAATTGTCCCGTTTGCACGCTCTGAGCCACCGTTCGCATTTTCCACGGTCCATGTGTGGCTTCGGAAACGGCATGAATGTCACGCCTTTCATATGTTCTCGGTGTGCATAACGGGAATCGCTGCGGCATACTCCATAGCAACAGTGTTTTGTCGTCACCATCCTTCACGACTGCGTTATGTATATGCACAGTTAACGATATTTACTGCACAAACAACGTGTAAGACTACGAGTATCCAAGCCTCTGTAGGTTGTACGACCAAGTGTTTGTCCGACTTCTAAGATGGTCGCGGCGCAGGCGCAGATGCACAATCTATATTTAGTACAATGGCGCAATCGCGATCAGTGCTATTACTATAGCTTCATCGTTACCGACATCGCGCATGCGTAGATGTATACAATGATTGTTGGTTGCAGCCGATGGGTCCGCAACTGTTCATATTCGTCATCCAATCAGTCGTCCCGGTCGTTGCATCGGATGTCGGTATTGCAGCGTACACACCGTGTTGAATGGCGTCGATGTAGAGATTCCATAATCGACACGAACTTGTGGACGTCGGAAAACGATACGTGCGATTGTCGTCTGTCGGCTGCAAATCGGATAACCGTGTCACAACATACGCGGCGTCGTACATGCGATACGGTAGCAGTCGATCATCAATGTGCGTCGTACATGCGATACGGTAGCAGCGTCGATCACACTGTACGTCGTACATGTGATACGGTAGCAGCGTCGATCATCACTGTACGTCGTACATGCGATACGGTAGCAGTGTCGATCATCACTGTACGTCGTACATGCGATACGGTAGCAGCGTCGATCATCACTGTACGTCGTACATGTGATACGGTAGCAGCGTCGATCATCACTGTACGTCGTACATGTGATACGGTAGCAGCGTTGATCGTCACTGTACGTCGTACATGTGATACGGTAGCAGCGTTGATCATCACTGTACGTAGTACATGTGATACGGTAGCAGCGTCGATCATCACTGTACGTCGTACATGCGATACGGTAGCAGCGTCGATCATCACTGTACGTCGTACATGCGATAAGGTAGCAGTATGTCGATCATCACTGTACGTCGTACATGCGATACGGTAGCAGCGTCGATCATCACTGTACGTCGTACATGCGATACGGTAGCAGTGTCGATCATCACTGTACGCGCTACCGTTTGTATCAGTTGTCGTACGCGTTCGTCGTACATACGTTTGTACGGCCGCGTCAGGTCGCATCATCGCCGATTGCGCAGTTAGATGCGATGAACGTGATTGCGACGACGTTAATCGTACCCCATGATCTGGACGGGATGCTGTCGTTGCCATCGATAGCACTGCGCGTGTCGCGATAATTGTTTCACTGACATATTGTTATGGATGGAGACAAATAAGCTGAAGCTTAACCCAGGTAAAACATACCTTATTATTACTGGCATTAAGCAACAACGAAATAGGGTCATCAGCCACTTTCCAGTTAATTTGCTTGGTAGTTATACATCCCCATCAAATACCGCTCGTAATCTGGGTGTTGTATTCGACAGTAACTTTAACTTCCGCCAGCACATTTTCTCAAGTACGCAAATCCTGTTTCTACCATATACGTAATCTCCGTCGATTTCGGCGCCATATATATTTATCTACTGTATCTATTTATCTATTTATCTATAATATCAACAACACTAATTAGTAGCGGCCTTGATTATTGACATTCACCAATAAACAACATTGCTAAAGGAAACTTAGAATAGTGTGGGGCAAAGCGCAGACCACGGGGCAAAACCCACACCACGGGGCAAAGCGCACACCACAGGGCAAAGCGCACACCACGGGGCAAAGCGCACATCACAGAGCAAAGCGCATCACACCTATCTCAGCAGATGTCACTTCCATTGGCGCAATCCTCCAATCAAATAATTAGTCCAGTAGAAATCAGCACATTTTTTACAACACCCGGACATTTAAAAAAAAAGCAAATTTGTGTCTGAAAATTACTAGTAGACCATCCTGGACTTGCATAACAAATGCAACCAATATCAACCCTGGGAAACATATTTTTTGTCAGTATACTATTATGTACCCTGCCATTATCATATTTTCTTTTATTGGCACTTCTTTAATCCCCTCCTTGTAAACTTGCAAGTGCCTATTTTGTAAAACAAGTACACATTAAAGCAAAATTGTAACCCTTTCACCAAATTCTTGTTTTTTTGCAATTGTGACACCCATTGACATTACTGCTGGTCGTTTTGAGCCACTCAACATCTCTCTGTGGATGCCGGTATCGATTTCCTGGCCAAAACATTCAACCACCTTGTAAAGCCGCGAGTGTATTTTTGTCGACAACATACACATTAACACACAATTGTAATGCTGTAACCAAATTATATTGGTATTTTCTTATTGTGATATTCATTGATAACTCCCACCACCTTCGAAAGAAAGGTACTCGCGACACTACAGGGCGGAGGAAGGTTTTGGTCAGGATATTAATACTTGCACACAAAGAGAGATGTCAACGTGAACCAAACATTCCCCCACTCAGTGAAGCCGCGAGTGGGATATTGCTATTGTGGTATTCATTGATAACTCCCACCACCTTCGAAAGAAAGGTACTCGCGACATTACAGGGTGGAGGAAGGTTTTGGTCAAGATATTAACACTTGCACACAAAGCAAGATGTAATTCCAATGACTCCTTCAATGTGGAGTAAAGCACCCCCGTTGTAAATCATAATGGCAATGGTGGTTTTATAAATTAATCTGTTTTATACCTGCACGGCATATTCTCGACTATTCATTTAATAAACCACCCACTTATCTGCTAGCTATCTGATTGTTTTATAATGTTTGTTTGAACACGATCTTTACTTAAATAGGGTCTGCAGATCGACGCTGTGCATTAATTTGTTCAATGTTCCAATACTTGTTCTAGAGAATATATATCCATGGATATAACCCGAACACACCATATAATATACAGTAGTGGCGGCAACGTGAACCGGGGGTGCGCTTTGTAGTGGCGGCAACGTGAACCGGGGGGCGCTTTGTAGTGGCGGCAACGTGAGCCGGGGGTGCGCTTTGTAGTGGCGGCAACGTGAGCCGGGGGTGCGCTTTGTAGTGGCGGCAACGTGAACCGGTTTGTAGTGGCGGCAACGTGAACCGGGGATGTGCTTTGTAGTGGCGGCAACGTGAACCGGGGGTGCGCTTTGTAGTGGCGGCAACGTGAACCGGTTTGTAGTGGCGGCAACGTGAACCGGTTTGTAGTGGCGGCAACGTGAACCGGGGATGCGCTTTGTAGTGGCGGCAACGTGAACCGGGGGTGCGGTTTGTAGTGGCGGCAAGGTGAACCGGGGATGCGCTTTGTAGTGGCGGCAAGGTGAACCGGGGGTGCGCTTTGTAGTGGCGGCAAGGTGAACCGGGGTTGCCCTTTGCCCCACGCGACGAAATTTGCCAAATGTGTGTAGTTTTCTTCTTGTTGTGTTGTTATTAAGGTTCTGCAATTCTATTACTATTTATGTAAGACCTGGAAATATGTGAATATGTTAACTGTTTCTGTCTGAAATGAAAATAAGTAGGCGAAATTGTGTTTGCCTCTAAATGGTGCGCCTTCCCCCCACGCTTCTCAAGCTACAATCAAACACGTACAACATTGTCTTGCACGTGTTGCACTCAGGGCGCCTCGTTTTCACCATCACTACCTCTTCATGAACAATTACAACCAAACTGTTCACTCTTACATATGCTGCTCTATCTACAGCAGCTCAGATAATCTATTTTCACAACTTATTGTTCCTAAAACTAAGCTTAGCCTGGGCAGACGTACGTGCCTTCTCTGCAGCTGTGCCTAAGGTCTGGAATGAACTCCCTATATCAGTTTGAAATTGTCTGAAACGATAGCTACCTTTCGAATAAAAACTCAAACATATTTATTATAAATTGCATGTCCGCAATAAATCTTCGGTGGTTCCTTGTTCTGATAATGACTTTTGCACGTCCATGTTCATGATTATGCTTATATAATTCTGGTTTGTGGCGCCTCTGAACTCAGAGGATAAACGCGCAATAAAAGTTCATCATTATTATTATTAGCTAAAACTGTAAACAATTACACAATCGTATTTGTATCGGAATCAACTACACTCCTTATTGCGTAATTTTCAGACTCAAGTATTCACATAACTGTAGAACGGCACATATAATTATGTTGTTTGTAATCATGCCCGTGCTGGAAGGAGGGGTTAACAAGATTTAACAAGATTGCCATTCAAGGCAAGAGACCCACATGGACAGTGGACAATGAAGCCATTTAGGCTTATCGAGAGTTCATTTATATCTATAACGTGTAACCCGCCTTTCTGAGATATTTGAAAATTAGTTTTTAAGCCTTGTGCCATTTATTTATTGTCCTCTGAGTACTTTTTGATATCCAATTTACACTAATCCTTCACCAATGTTCCTTCGTGTCATCTAGTTCTACAAATCTTTCTTAAGTGAGAACAAATATTTATATAAATTTATTCTTTTTGAGATATTTTTTTAACTGTAACATTTACGAGAAATCGTCCCAGGAATCCGCGGCTGGAAGTATACGCTCGAACACCCATTTTTAAAACTCCGAGGACGGGCCTGGTAATTGACCTTATTTGGATGTCTTCCATTATATCTCAGCAAATACATCAATGGCAATCGACACGCTACGGGTGGATACGATTATCCTCAATCGATGTTTTCAAAGAAATGTTAATTGAGTCTCCCAACAGATCATCACGCTAAATAAAACAAAGGAATGTTGAGTCTCCCAACACACATGCACGCATGCACGCACGCACGCACACACGCACACACATAATTGGTACTCGACAAATACCTCTCACCATTGGTCAGATTCGTAGCGAAAGCTGCGTCGTTCAGGGCACATCACATTTATCATCATTTGTCCTGACAAGGCCCGTCAGTAGAGTGGGATTGAGCTAAAGCATTCAGGGAAGATTTTACATGTTTCCTCTTGGATGAATGAAATAATCCGCACAACTGGCCAATCGTAGTACAGTATACATATCACGTGGTGGCAAATGCGATGAAGACCAACAAAGGCGAACTGCTGCAAACAGAAGAACCCAATTACCTCGAAGGTCGACTCGAGGAGGCCGACACCCTCACCCGACATCCTAATTGCCGACTATGCAAGCAGCGTTTCCTCCGGAAACATTCTACAAAGATTACGAGCACTGGTATTTATTAATATATTGTATGATAAATATTATTGTTATAATGAACAATATATGTTATTTATGTATAAATTCATAATTATGATTTAGTTCTATATATAAGCATTTTACTTTTAGTCCAATCGAAGACATTGGGTGGTCCAATCGAGGAAACCGTGGTCACGATTGCACCTTTTTGTATTTTTTTGTAAATTCATCAATTATTTTCTAGTGATTAATAGCTTGTTGTTGAAAATAAACTATAAACTCTATATTAGTATATTATTTACAATAATTCCATTTGTTTTCGCGTATATATTCAAGTTTATCATTAGGGGTCCCAATCGCGACAACTCTCTTAATTGCAGGTATCGGGGTGTTGACGTACCTGCCACGTGTTTACAAACATTGAACAGCTGATGTCACGGATGGTTACACACCGGTGTGCTCAAATACAGAGTGCAACATGCAGCAGGTGTACTGTTGACAGGTGCGCATGTTTGTTGGTTGTAGGCCTACAACAAATAATCAGATTCACACCGACAATTGAATTCACTTGTCTCTAAAGTATTTATGCGAACATCACTGTCATTTCTTCGGGTCTGTAGTCGCACATACGCATATATGTCTTCTAGATGGCATGTCTGCCTGTTTACAAATAAACAACAGGTGACTGGTGTATTGGCCTACTTCGTGGTCACGTATGAACGCGCACCAAATAGCACACAGAAGGCCCTTGGCGTATCACGTGGTGCACAGCTGACTGGGAAATGTAGTGATTAGTCTGTTATACAGCTGGATGTTCTTGTCGTCTGTTATATCATATTATACAACCAGTAATTCTTCATCAATGCTGGCTTTTCCAAAGTTGATAATCTTGGCACCTTTGATAACGCTTTCCTTGAAGTCTCAAGTATGTTTACTCCAACAAGCCCGATTTGGGACAAACACATTCTTCTTTATGTTAGGCAGCCACCATCCATTAAGCAGAATCTGCTTGGAGATTATGTTGTGCTGTTTTTTAAGAGTGTCCTTCTCTAGAGTTAGTGAGTCAATCACAGGTGCTTTTTTAAGAGTGTCCTTCTATAGAATTAGTGAGTAAATCACAGGTGTTTTCCATTTCCCTGCGTGGGATATTTTACTTCCCCTGGCACAGACACCAGATAGGAGGGACCAACGGCTTTTTTCTGTCTCTTCCGAAAGACACAGGCAAAGTGGGGTGAACGAAATTGCCCAAGCTTCGAAACGGCGGAGGTGGCATCGAAACCCAGTCCCTTCACTGCCACTGAATCCCACTATAATATTGAGGTGTCGTTGTCTCCTACTGATAACATTCACAGGAACAAGGTATGGATTTGAATGTATTCCCGCTAGAATTTAGACCATTAACTATTTTGTACAGCAGGCAGAGCTTAGCATCTGCCCTGCGGTACGCCAGCAGCCTCCGTCGCAGCGATCAACATTACGGCTGTAGCACGTCATAATTATTAGCGGGACACTATTCTATATTTAGCACACGCGCGGCAACCCAGAACGCAATAAAGTCGTGGAAAGATGGCAGCCTTCGCGCCTTTTCGCAGATTGTTATCGGATTTATGCTCTCTGAAAATGATGTCCCTATAAAATTGTGTTATTCGGTCGTAGAATGTCACTCGGAGACACAACTGAAAAGGTGGCTCCAATGTCGCTGACTTTCATCAAGTGGAATTCGATCAAAACTGACAGAAAGGACAAAAGGTGAGTGTTTCCCGTCTACGTTTTGTACAGAGATCTGACCAAAACCAGTTCGATGCTCATGGTCCCTCTATCTATGTGCATCATATATCGGATGTTGAATTTTGGCAGCATGTACATACACTGAACGTTTAGGAGTGTCTTTCAGTATCAAGCTCAGCCTCAGTTAAGTCAGGTGTCAACGCCAGGGTCCAGGACAGTAGTCAGTAGTGCTTTAGGCAAAGTCAATCGCCATACAATTTTTTCTATCTGGCTGTTGCTGTTGTAAGGCGAAGATCTCGCTCGGCAAAAAGGTAAGTATTTTCACGAAACGTGAAACCTTACAAAAACGCCATAAACAGAGCAATAAACACGTCTTTCGTGTCTGTATGCATTCTTATATGTATATCACTAATGTGACCTGACAATAACCATTAAAAGTGTGAAATTATTACCTTTTAGTCAGAACGCTTGTGCTTGTCAAAATATGTATATAACCGGATGTTGTTTTGAGCGAGATTACCAAACGGGATTCTCGTAGATCAATATGAGGTCACGCTAAGAATTGCCCTCTGCTGGACATAGAGTTACATCATTAATCATCCCCCCTATAAACTACTAACTTACTAACGGGTGTTTTATTTATGTTTGTGCTGCTGACCCACTCTGGCCACATTCTACACGAAATCGCGTTTGACCCTGTGACCCAAAGGCAACATCACGTGCACGTAAAGTAATGATACTAATCATATGCAGAACATTAAATAAATATAAATTTACATTAACAATTTATAGTGTAACATTGCATCAACAAAATGCTGAGACAAGTTTCAACCGTACAACAAAATAAGTGACCTGTTGGCTGATTGAATCATGGCAAAATAATACATGTAAAATAATCAATTAAATATGCTTATTATCAAACAAATATCAATTTCAATTAACAATTAATGTTGCATTGCATTTATACTGATATTTTCGTGTGCCAAATAAACGTATAGGCCAAATAACAGTATAGGGTGGCAAATCGGTCAAATTTAATAATAGTATAGTGCCGAATAAGAGTATAGGGGGCAAATTGTTCAAAACAAATAATAGTACAGTGTGAAAAAGTCACTAGTATATTTGTCTTTTTTAGAGCCGAAGCATTTTTTTTACCCGACGTGAAGCCAAGGCGTCCCTAGAAAAGTACGCGGATCGCCGTGTATTTTGTTTTCTTTTCTGCCGAATATTCATAAACTTTGTGCATATTCGCGTCACCGCAGATATAGTAACCGCATTTTATATCTGCAAAAAACTGGGGAATTTTCTGTTATTAAATATTTTATTGAATTGAATACGCGTGCCCGTTTCAGTGGAAACCACCGCCAGCCGGTTATGGCCGGTTTGAGACACTGCGCATGGCGGCTATTTACGGTCGGTCTACGCGTTGATAACGGCGTTTTAACTAATAAAAATTAGTTAAAACCATGTCGAGCTCCCGAGAACTAAGGATTCTGATAGATTCATCTAATCATGGAAATCTAACGGTCTAACGCTTCTGGATCGAAATCTAGGGTTCTCAGAAGCACAGGATCCTTTCTAAATTCACGACTGTCGTTCGAAAGGATGAAAACTTAGCCGTCAGAGGGAGCCACATGCAGTTCCAGTTGGGAGCAAGTGATTTTCGCACGAGCGGTAAACCTCTCCGTGGATGATTGATTAGCGCCAGCAATAGGGAGTGAGAGCGATTGCTCTCCTAAAAATTATACCCTGCATAATTTGCCACGATTATCGGACCATATAGGCTGACACAAATGTTTTAATTTAATAATAGTATAATGCCAAATAAGATGCATATAGGGTGGTATTTTTCATATAATAAATACGCGTATAGCGACGCTTATTCGGCACTCAAGAGTAAACAGTACAACTGTACACCGAAATAAGTCATACGTAAAACTGTAAATGCAGCATACACCATTCAAGGAAATTTACAATCAAACATGTTCGCCGCTCTATCCATCGCACCCTCTTCTTCGCGATGTGCGTCATCCGCGGAAGTCTCCTCTAGATCATCATCGTCAACATCAACTGAACAATAGTACTGCTTGATAAATGCTTCTTGGCAGAACATTAGTAGAGAGTACAACTGTTCGGTCTAAACAGTTAATTTCACTCGTCACTCACTCAGGGGACAAACACACTTCTTGGCATCGTGTTGCTAGACACGGGTCGCTCTGTTCCGTTCAAACAGTTGGTTTCCGTCGCTTCTCAGTGGACAAATTCACTTCATTCCATCATGTGGTTATAAATTAGTCTCGTTGTTTTGTCCCAACAATTACTTAATTCGCCACTCAACGGAGACGGGGCTTCGTAGCATCATGTTGATGAAGACGAGTGCCACAGTTTTATCCAAACAGTTGACTTCATTCACAACTCTGGGGACACGAACACTTCGTAACATCACGTTGCAAGATATCAGTCTTACATCTCCTTGCATCAAGTTGTCGACTTTCGGATCACGACACAAGTAATGCGAGTAGCAGAAAAACTCATCGCAGCGGGGAAGGATCAGCCCGAATTCGTCGTGAACGGGGCTGGCCGTATTCACTGCCGCGGAAGTAACCAGAGCATTGAAGGCAGCCAGTGCAAAGGTATTGCGACTACCGCGATCGGGGTTGTGTGACAACTCGGAATAAGGTGGAACGGTGGCGAGAACGAGACTTGCACCGCGTTTTACCAATTGTCCCGGATGTATTTCAGACCGGATTTAAACAATTCAAGGCCACGCCCCAATACGTAGTCAAGGCGGTGTCGGTTGAAATCCCAGGCTCCTGTTTGTATGAACACGATGTCACCACGGGTAATATTTAGCGGTTGCAAATATTTCGCCCATGCAGACTCGTACTCGGCGAGAAATCGCAGCCAAATAAAATCGATATTTCCGACGCTAATCCTTTCTTGTTTCCGTGGGACTTTCGACGGAAGAGAATAACCATTCAGGAAGAGGTAATCAGCCTTAAAGCGCATGTGCGATGACCCGACCATGACGACCCGTTTGCGTCGAACACAGCTGTGGAAAGAAACAAAGACGTCTTTATGTAATAAAGAAAGCTTTTGTGGATGTTTACATAAGGGATGTGTGTATTAAGTGTTGCGTGAGCATTGAGTGTCGCGTGTGTTTTGCGTGTACTGTGTACTGTAAGTGGCGTGTGTATTGAATATGGCGTATGTATTGAGTGTGGCATGCGCTTTGAGGTTTATATCAACATTTGATCTTTGAAGGTAATATAAAATATTTAATGAAAACCGCGCGTGTGTGCGTGAGTGCGTGCGTGCGTGCGTGCGTAACGTGTGTAGTTTATTGCTCACATCTCAACTGTTGAGGTGGACTATATAATATAATGGTTGAATGGTGGATATGTGTCACTAGACCATTATTGGTATCAGTACAATCCAAATGAGGGTCACAACGAAACAATGGTTTACGGATTATGGATCAGCACGAAACAAATGATATCGAACTCATCTGCACAACTTAGATACATTTACAGGTTGATAATGTTGCCATTGTCTGTTGTTCTCGTCACGAATAAACAGTTTCAGTGAATCATTTATTGATCGCCATGTCATCCGATCTTGTACTTCCACCTATCTCTGGAGTGAAACTGTGGGAAATCCGTTCCACGAAGCTTTTATGGGCGAATTCGTCGAGAAGCAATTCGTGGCACATATTTTCGCTGTCCAGAGGAACTTGTTCGAAGGATGTGTCTTGTGCGTGTAGGCCACGTAGTCAACATGCATAAGATAGATCGTTATGTTGGAGCAGTCGGCGAGATACAGGACACAAAACGCTACGTAAGTGCCATTGAAGTAGTCTTCGAACGAGCACGTCTGGCGTAATGACGTAAACGTGTGCACGATACGAAAACTGCTGCCACCGTACGTGCGTTTCCCACGGTGGCGTTCGTCTATGACAATAAGGTTTCCTTGATGGTCACGTCCGCAATCGATCTCCACTTTGTATTTGTAATATTTCAACAAAAGCGCAGGACGTTGCATTTTGAATTCCAGCGGGTGATTTCCTTTTGCTCTGTAGAATTGCTTTAACGCAACTATGTCCTGCGAGTGGTAGCTGTTGTCGTTCCCAATTAGCGTGTTCAGTGACGAGTGTGGTGTCGAGGGGTAGCTGTTGTCGTTCCTAATTAGCGTGTTCAATGACGAGTGTGGTGTCGAGGGGTAGCTGTTGTCGTTCCTAATTAGCGTGTTCAATGACGAGTGTGGTGTCGTGACAGCTGGAAAGACACAGGTGTCGAGGAGTCACCAGAAGACGAAGAAGGAGAATAACACAAACACAGAGAGATTCACGGTCAGACGCATCTGTTTCGCCATTGTAGCAGACGTCTGAAAGTAACATGTATCTCGTTTTAAATTGCATAATATCTACTTCGATAGTTTGAAGTTAGTGAATCAATATCAAGCAATCGCAAAAGACATATGCCACTGTTACATATAAACCAACCCACGATGTTTGCCTGTTTACAGAATGTTTCTGTCAACTACTGTGCAAGAGAAAACACTATATAAAAAGTGGTCACCAACATTAATTTGAGTTGAGTTAAAAGACATGAGCGCTTCAAGCATTTTTAGATTATGATATTATCTAATTACTCAACGATCAGACAATGTTACTGAAACGATCTACCTACTATTTTGTCGTTACAAATGCATATGTTTGGAAAAAAACATGATATTCGTCATTGTATAAAATAATATGTCTTAGTTACAACTGGAAAAAAACATACAAATACATGTTTAAAGTGTTCACATAAAAAATCGTTTTATATGTATACCATTATCGAATATCAATGATAGCGTCCCGATCGTGAGTTAGTTTTAGCGGACACACTCAGTCGAGCGGCGTTGTATGACGAGGACACTGATACGAAGGACAGTGAAGATGTCAACGCTGTGAACGTAGAGTCTACCACAGAGTCATGTCAGGAAGAACTGTGTGACCTAATAGTACAGGATGTCTTTGCGGCTGTATTCAAAGGTCATCTGACACTGGCGACATCCGAGGGGTGTATGAGGGCATAAAGATAGCTTTTGGACTTACCACCAAGAAAACTGCGCAGCTGAAGAGCGAAACCTCTACCCCAGTGAAAATGTTGTCACCGAAACCGCCATCAACGCTGCTGAACCTTTTTGTGTCATGACGAACTCACTTCAGAGAAAGAGCTCAGTAACGTCATAGACTGCCTGGCAAACGGGAAATCCACGGGAAGTGAAGGCAGTTCGCCAGAAAACGTCAAATGTGCCAAGTTTGTGCTGCTCACCAAACTCCATGAACTTCTCTGTCATTGCTGGGAAGAGGGCACAGTGCATCAATACATGCGGGATGCCATCGTCACAACCCTGTACTAGAATACGGGTAACCACGCCCACTGTAGCAACAACCGCAGTATATATCTGCTCAGAATTGCAGGAAAAACATGTTCCACCTATTGGAAGAGATCGGATGTCCACCAAAGCTGTTGAGCATAATCACAGCCTTTCAAAGCAACATGAAAAGCACAGTGCGATATGACGGGGCAGTATCAAACGCTTTCCCCATCAAGAGCGGAGTCATCGCGCCCTCGCGCCCACCCTGTTTGGAATCTTCTTATCCCTCGTACTGTCTCACGCCAGAACCTCTGAAGATGTCACCTGCAATTTGTGCCGTTTACCGATATTTTCTCATAGCATACCTACACAAAAAAATTATATTTTCAATATTTGGAGCGACATACATAACAATTAGTGTGCAGTTATATTTTCGTACCGCGCGCTATTCTGATCAGTGACGCAAAAGCTTTGATCGTCTGAATGTGCATTGGTAAGCAGTCAACCATAATATATATATATATATATATATATATATATATATATATATATATATATATATATATAATAATATATATAAATAAATATATATATATATATATATATTATATATACACAAATACACATATAAATATATATATATATATATTTATATATATATATATATATATATATATATATATATATATATATATGTATATATATATATATATATATATATATATATGTATATATATATATATATATATATATATATATATATATATATATATATATATATACATATATATATATATATATATATATATATATATATATATATATATATATATATATATATATATATATATATATATATATATATATATATATATATGTATATCTATATATATATATATATATATATATATATATATATTTAATAATATGAATATATATATATATATATATATATATATATATATATATATATATATATATATATATATATATATAGATATATATATATATATATATATATATATATATATATATATATATATATATATATATATATATATATATATATATATTCATGATGTGATAGCACACATTTTTTTATACGCTCTGATTAGCTAATGTTGACCCAGAACGTGCTGCAGTAGTCTACATGTGGTAGAATGTAGCTGTAGTAGAATATCTTCTTTAAGTGGAGCGGAGATAATTGGCAGATAACAGGTAATCGCGCTGTGTATATTTTGCACAGGTGCGTTATAAGTGAGTCGATGGTGTACGTAATGCCCGAGTACTCTGTCAAGCTCGACCATTTTGTTTATTTCTCTTGTATCGGTATCAGCAATGTGTAGGTGTGGCCACTTTTGTCCAGCCGTGTTAATCATGACCTTTGTTTTTTCAGCATTATTGACCATTTTCTTTTCGACAGACTAGTTAGATATTGCTTGAAGATCTTTGTTTATGTACTGTTCAATTGACAGGACCGTCTTTCCCGCAGAAATTATTGCACAGTCGTCAGCATACATGTCCACTGTGGTTTCGGTTCTAGTGATCAGTAGCATGTAATTCTTGCACACAATAAAGAACGGTTCTCCCAGTACAGAAACTTGTGAAACTCCCTTAATGTTGTATGAAAGGACATTTATATCCTTTGTGGCAACATAGTTAACACTGACTATGTGTAGATGTGATCGATTGACGTCATCCCTCTGGTGTGTTGCAGTGAAAACAGAAGTGAACATTGCACTAGGTAAGCCGGCGTTCATGAGTTCAAAGTTTCGCAACAAAGGAGCTTCACTCGGGAATGACGGTAACAAAACAACATACTTCGGCACA
Organism: Lamellibrachia satsuma; assembly: GCA_033239005.1. Taxonomy (NCBI): domain Eukaryota; kingdom Metazoa; phylum Annelida; class Polychaeta; order Sabellida; family Siboglinidae; genus Lamellibrachia; species Lamellibrachia satsuma. The sequence goes on along the minus strand of BSQZ01000124.1, from coordinate 683,647 downwards.
GATCGGGAGGACAATGCATGGTGGGCAGTAGACTTCGGGGAGGCGAGAACCAGTGTCACCGGTGTACGCATCACCAACGTAGACAGTTTTAAATATAGTAAGTAATATGCTTGTCTGACTATGGTTATGAATGGACATATATATATATATATATATATATATATATATATATATATATATATATATATATATATATATATATATATATATTTATATATATATATATATATAAATATATATATATATATATATATATATATATATATATATATATATATATATATATATATATATATATATATATATATATATATATATATATATATATATATTTATATCTATATATCAGCCGTATTGTCCCGTGGTTTGGAGAAGGTCTCAGCAAGTTGTTTTCAAGTTTGCCTATCTTGTGCTGTTCTCTGCCAGGTGGTTTCATTCCAATACTTATCGAAATCGTCTCTCCATCGTTTTGCTGGTCTTCCTCTTAATCTCCTCCTTCCGTTTGGTTTCCAGGTAGTAATGCGCTTTGTCCATCTGTCATCTTTGAGCCGGCTGATGTGTCCTGCCCAAGACCACTTCATTCTTCTGGTTGTTTTATTCACGTCTGTGACTCATGTCTTTGCTCTCACCCAGGTGTTTGTCTTTCTGTCATTGGTATGTTATATTAAGCGTACTCCTCTTCATTTTTTTTCTGAGCTTGTTTTATGAGTGACCATGTTTCAGCACCGTATGTCATAGCGGGCAGCACACACGAGTTGTAAACCTTTCTTTTTAGACAGATAGCAAAGTTACTTTTGAAGATGTCGCGATGTTTTGAATATGCTGTCCAGCCGGCTGTGATTCATCGTAGGATTTCCTTGTCTTGGTTCTTGTCCCTAAGGCTGAAGCGTTGGCCTAGGTATACGTAACTCTCCGCATTCTCTATCTGAGTGTTATTAACATATATTGGAGTGTTGTCTTCCACCATTATTTTTGTTTTTGAGATGTTCATCCTCAAGCCGCTTAGGTTACTTTTTTAACATAGTTCTTGTAGCATTATGTTTAGTTCTTGTGGTGTTTCGGTGCACAGGAAGATATCGTCTGCGAAACGGAGATGGTTAAGATATTCTCTATCTATTTTCAGGCCTTTGTTCTCCCAGTTCAGTCTTCTGAAGATACTTTCGATTGCTGATGTGAATAGTTTGGTTGAGATGGTATCCCCCTGTTGCACTCCTCTTTAGATGTTTATTTTCTCGCTCTCTTTGTGAAGATATACTGTCACAGAGCTGTCTGTGTGTATATCTGTCATGAGTTGTATGTATGCATCTTCTATCCATTGGTCTTGGAATGAAGAAAGTATTGCCTGGGTTTGTACCGAGTCAAAGGCCTTCTCATGGTCAATGAATGCTATACAGAGTGGTATGTTGAATTCGCGCCACTTCTACTTCAGTTGATTTATGACATGGATGTGATCTTGTCGTTAAGTACCCGCCTCTGAATCCTGCCTGTTCTCTGGGTTGATTATCGTCTAGTAATTTCTCCCGTCTGGCTGTTAGAATCTTTGTGAATAGCGTGTAGATGTTCGATAGCAAGCATATTGGCCTATAGTTCTTTATGTCTTTTTGGTTGCCTGTTTTGAAGATTATCACCATCTTTGCATTTTTCCAGGTAGTGGGAATTCGTCGTTCTGATATGCATTTTGTATACAGCGTGGCTAAGGCTTTGGCGATGGTATCCTCTCCTGCCTTCAACGTTTCGATGTTGACTTGGTCATTTCCTGTTGCCTTCCCGTTTTTCGTCTTCTTTTGCGCGGCTTATACTTCCCATGTCGTTACTGATGGTACTTCTATTGGGTCTGTGCGTATTGTTACGGTTTGGTCGCTGTCATAAAATTCGGTGTAAAACTCTTCTATTCGTTCTAAGATCTTATCCTGGTCTTGGATTTATCCGCCCTGATTGTCTAGGAGTGTTATCAGTCTATTTTGGCCTAGCATGTGTGTTCTACCGACCTTGTTCAAGCTCTTTCATGTCTCTATTGTTTTTCGTATGGTGTCTAGGTTGTATTTTCTGATATCGTCTTTCGCTTTTATTCTTGCCCATCTCTGTATACTCTATGCAGTCCCTAGAGGTGTTCTTTACCATTTCTCTGCGTTTTTTCATTAGTGCTCTTGTTTGAGTTGATAATCTAGAATTGTCCCGTTTGGTGTTTTGTTCGGCTATGCTTGTCGCCGTCTGTTGGATCATTTCTGTAATGTTTTCATTTATAGTGTCAATATCATCCAGTTCTTGTAGAGCAGTGAACCTGTTTTTCAGTTCGAGTTGGAATTCGTTCTTTTTAATTAAAATTTCTCTAGTTTCGACTTTTGGTGGTTTCTTTTTTCTTAGCAGCTTCGTCCTTTTTGCTTTCGTATCTAATCTGATGTCATCAACATTATGCGGATTATGATTCTTACATCTGTGATCATGTTCGGCTTGTCAGTCATGATGCAATCAATTTCATTCTTCGTTTTTTCCGTCTGGGCTTCTCTGTGTCCATCTTCTCTCAATTTTCTTCTGGAATAGTGTCTTTAAGATCTTGTAATCCTTTGATGCTGTCCACTCTAATAAGGTATCACCTCGTTCATTCATCTGTCCTAGGCCGAACATTCCTGTCGCTGTTTCCGATGGGTTTGTTCTTACACCCACTTTGGCGTTGAAGTATCCCATCACTATTGTATAGTGGCTTGGATTCTCCAAGAGAGATATATATATATATATACATGCATACATACATACATACATACATATATACATACATACATACATACATACATACATACATACATATATATATATATATATATATATATACATATATATATATATATATATATATATATATATATATATACATACATACATACATACATACATACATACATATATATATATATATATATATATATATATATATATATATATATATATATATATATATATATATATATATATATATATATATATATATATATATATATATATATATATATATATATATATTCTCTCACGATGTATTGTTCCTCTGCTACTTATGGCGGTTTCTTACAGAGCATCTAATCAACTTCACCGTGGGTCTGACGGACCAGGACCTTAGATCCGTCAATGGGCCAATCAGCGACTTGCCTTTCCTGAAATGTGCCACACACGGAAAATTGGGAAGAGCACAATCCGTCAGTCTGAATTGTGAACACCCACGCTACGCAAGGCGACGCTACTTGTTCGTGGCTGCGAAACTAAATGGAGCCTTCCATGTGACCGAAGTAGAGGTGTTTGACGGTAAGCTGATAGGATTGGCGGCTGGAATGACAAATGAATCCTGCCAATTATATGAAAGAAAATAATGTTGGACGAGAGCTACGAAATGTGTTTTCAATTGTAGTTCCCTTTTACGTAGGATATATTTTTTTATTTTATTTACAAGTCATGTTCGGTTGGTTTCGCTGTTCGATTACCGATTAATGCAGCTCCTTTTTCAAACTGGAGTATTGGATGCAACTCTACTATGGTATCACTTACCAAAATAATAATTTTGTTTCCTGGTAAATTTTGGCAACTTGTTGGAAGGTGTGCAAACTTTCCTTTGTTTTGTTATTTTCCTTGTGGGTATTTTATTGTAGTTTGGCATTTGAATGTTTTGTTGGTAATGTTGTTTCTAGAGAGCCATAGCTAACTACCATCTACAATACGCAGCGTTCAGATATACATACCAATATACACGTACATCAGTATATTTATTTTATGCTAGCTACGATTTACTTCGTGAAATTTGTACACGCGCATGTTTCATTTTGGAATATGGAAGCAAATGAATAATACCTGTTAATATCAAAATTACCTTAAACTTGACAAGGACTTCAACTGCTGATGAGTGATCCTATGCATAGCACAACCAGTCTTATCCACAATTTGCACGTAGGGTGTGATATATGTATGTGACACAAAATTAAATAAATGTCACAATAGCGACTGACATTTTAAAATCGTAACTTATTTTATCTTCAGAAATTGCGTGCAATAGACAGATCCGGAACCTCATTAGAATGTTACATGTATCCGTGGGTTGATATTGACGGGTTGTTGGGTGTATTATGCCCCGATGGCAACCGATACTGTTTATCCGGATTCCCTGTTTCGTTTACATTTAACGTCTGGAATTATTTCGTTGACAACCAGCCAACTGCCCTTATGATTAACTCTATGCGATTCTTATTCAAAGAGTTGAAAACTTGCGACATTTATTTTGCCTTATGTGGAAACACATTTCTGGTATTTTGACACAAAGAAATTGGGTCGGGAAGTTAGTTGAGCCATTTTTCATTCGTTTTGATATCTGGGGCACTATAATATTCATCAGTCAAAAGTTTTTACTCACATAAACCATGATTATTAGTAGATCATTATATACCAAAATAATATATCTAGTATGCATAGATAATTATATGTAGCTGATTCAGGTTGGTAAGCTGGCTCAACTAACACTTATGTGGGGTAATTTGAGCAACAGTGTAGCAAAAGTTGGGTAAATGCTTTATTTGTACAATTTGTGTAGGCACTTGCACTACGATTTCATAACAATTCGGCCGACACATCTACCCAATGGGTACAACACGTCTATGACAAGTCTACGCTCTTAATTGATAATTCGACACAATTAAAATAGACTCATAGGATAATCGCAACCGCTGTAACTAACTGCTAATAAGTTGCCTTGTAGCCATCCGTTGTCTCAATTTGTTCGGGAAATGAATTCCTTTATGCATTTATAGGTAAAGAACACTCGTTCTTTAGCCGCTGTTCAACGAACCCTCCCTTGGGCATTAGGTGCTTGGATCAGCCCCGTTTCGACAATTAAGTTTTTTTAATTAACTTCTCATTAATATGCGAAATTATATAAATAAACCATTTGTAAGTGCACATACAACAAAGTTTGGTCACATTCGGTGATAGTTTACACACCAGCATATATTAATCACAATAATCAAAAGTTGCGAAAAACACCAAAAAACATACTGTTATCTCACATTTTCTGACCGTGGTGAAAAATGGAACTTATTGTAGGTCAATGGTGTACCAATAACATGTTCAGTCACTGGGTGGTGCCATGTATATGTCGCTGCTGTAGTTTCCTAGGACTAACAACTAACACTGCCTTCACCCACAATGTCGCAAGTAACGGATTGTTCTATTCCGCCTTAGCAATTGTCTGAACATAGCTGAAATAACGTCCATATAAACATATTCCATTATATTCACTTATTGACCTGTCGTTCCAGAATCCATCGTTGTCTCTGCAACCGGATTTCGCGAGTTCGGGGACTGCGCCTTCTTCGTTGACAAGAACCGTGCCAGTTGCGAGGCTGTGACGTCATTAGACAATCCACTGGACTTCGTCCTCAAAGTGAAACTCTCTCAGCCCCAGTCAAACTTCGACGTGCGCATCACTTTGCGTGACGGCAACTGTGGTGACGCCAGTCAGGTAAACAACGTGCTTCTTTGGGGAAAATAGTGTGTATATGTTGAAGACTTGTTAACAAATGCATGTCAACGTATTTGAATGCAAATGCAAATGTTTCACTTGATTCATATGCAAATGCGAATGCAAATGTCATTTTCCAGGAACGCATTCAAATGCAAGTGAAAATGTGTTGGGGTCACATTCAAAAACAAATATGTTGGTTACGCTTTTGTAAATAAAAGTGAATTAATTTCAAATGTTTTGGCTTTATATTAACCATTTGTTTTATTTGGAGAAAAACATCTAATTTACACAAACACAGCTGATTGTATGTATATTCCGTTTGCAACACTTATTTAATATCTTGGTTGTTATGTAGTAATGAACACAAACACATTATTAATTTATTTAATAAATACAGTAGTACATTATTGTAATCACTAAGTACCATTACATACCAGTCCCACTGCATGAACATGTATTTAGAGTCTTATACAGTTCACATGGAGGAATAGACAATTGACAGTTTACTGAGAACCATAGCAGTGAATGAAAGGCTAATCCTTCAGGTATGCCGGAATGGAAGGGTAACCCAAAACAATAGACTGTCCACTGGTGGGGTTACTGGGAAGATAACCTGGATAATTATAGCTACCATTAATCTCTCTCCCTCTCTCCCTCTCTCTCTCTCTCTCTCTCTCGTATCTCTCTCATCTCTCTCTCTGGCTGTAAATATTCAGGGCTGGCATTGCTAATGTTTACTCCATTAACCCACCCCAACAGTGTCAACACAACACAAGGGAGTCAGTTGTCTGTATGGATTGGTTTCAAAGAAAAGATAATTTCTGAAGCCATCAATCTATAGACCAGTTGATCTTTTCATGTTGTATGAATAACAGCTCAGGCATTGACCAGTTGACCAACACAGCACTTTTTTCAAAGAGCAATTTGTGAAAGTGGATTCACAGGTCAGACAATGGTTTCATAATCTGCTGAGGTTACCACTCACAACAGAGCACTTTTTCCAATGGCATGTTGTGAAATTTGATTGCACATTTGATTGTACATTTGACAAATCAAATGGTTGTGGGTCACATTCAAATGCAAATGTTTAAGGTATGAATTAAAATGCAAATGCATTAAATATTTATGGAGGCATTTGAATGCGCATTCAAATGCTCAACACTCAAATGCGCATTCAAATGCATTTGTTTACAAGCCTAATAGTCTGTCTATAATAAATGATGAAAATGTGACCGAGCAAACTCCCCACCAGCGGCGCCACTCACCATTTCCCCTCTCCAACAACATATATGTGACGTGCTGATTCTGCATATATTAATTCCATTTGGAAATACCTCAATACAATTGTGGATAATGCTTGTATTAAAATGTGTCTAGTTCGTTCTTTTAACTGTGTTACGCTACTCAAGAGCACAGCGGCATTGAGATAACAACACCTGGCAACCAGTCGTTTATACCACTCCGCATTTACCCATTTTTATTTTGTAATGTATGTATGTATGTATGTATGTATGTATGTATGTATATATATATATATGTATGTATGTATGTATGTATGTATGTATGTATGTATGTATGTATGTATGTACGTACGTATGTTTGTATGTATGTATGTATGTATGTATGTATGTATGTATGTATGCATGCGTGCGTGCGTGCGTGCGTGCGTGCGTGTGCGTGTGCGTATGCGTATGCGTATGCGTGTGTTTGTGTGTGTATGTGTGTGTGTGCGTGCGTGCGTGTGTGTGTGTGTGAGTGAGTGTGTGTGTGTGTGTGAGTGTGTTTGTGTATGCGTGCATGTGTGTATGTGTGTATGCGTGCATGCGTGGATGCGTGCATGCTGGCATGAATGCAGGAACATATGCCCTTATGCATGTACATAAGTGCAAGTATGCAGGTATGCTAACATGCTTGCATGTCCGCACGTATGCATTGTTTTGTATGTAAGTGTGCGTGCGTGCGGGAGTGCCGACGTGCGTGTGTGTATAAGTTATTTCACCAGACAAACTATATAATATATATTGCAATTCTGGAGAGAGATATATGTAACCATAGAGCAATCTGGTGATTTTCTGAATATGCTCTCCAGGTTCACGTCTACACAGAGGAGAAGCCACTTACCGCCGGCCCGTTCGACGGCTACTTCAGGCGGTGTCAAGTGGTGGAGGCAGAACCGCCTGTAGATGGCGCTACTGTCTGCTCCTTCGCGTGTGGCGGCAATAAACGGGGCTGTGACTATGTCTTTGTGCGCGTCTTCGGACGATACGGGCCAGTGAGGTCACTGTGTGAAGTCGAACTGATTGGGAATTAGTTAGGAATGTGCTAAATGCATTTCTTTTCCGAATGCTCCTTTCACTTGCTGATGTGCTTGATTAGCTATTATATGCTTTCAAAATTAAACATGTAAACGGAGGTGGCATTAGTGGTTGCGTCCACAACCAAACCATTTGTGTTGCTTATGTTGTAACCGTCTTGGAGATAACTGATGTTTTCACGGTTGCAAGAAATGGAACTGATGAATTCGAACTGCTGCTTTCTAATATTACATCAAACAAATTGGTTTTAGTGACAATATTACTAGAGACTAAACTATTATGGTAATCAAAACAACATTTCTTACCTGAGCAATATATTTTATGGTGCTCAATCTTGTTCTTCGTGACCCACTATGTAGGGTAACTAATTTGAATCACTGATCATTCCAGATTGGCTTCTATAAATGGTCTGATTCAATTTGTAGCTTCAAAAAAGTCATCATTGTATTCGCCTAGGTGACATGTGTGAGTCGTACGTCGTGGTAGGAGCGTTTATGGGTTGTCACGGTATCCATGTCCATGCACAAAATGTCCCACCGGGGTAGCGCAGCGTGGGAAGATTCTGCCGCAGAAAGTCGTGGTGGCCTGAGGCTCTTTGCAACAACTTGGTATGGTGTTGGTGACAGCTGATTTTACCATCATGAACATATTCATTTGATTACTAATATATACTGGCACTAATGCAGGTGCGAACGGCTAATGGCAGGTACGAACGGCCAAGAGTGGAAGACCATCGCAGAAGACAGAGGGAGCTTGAGAGAATTAACAAAGAAAGTGGAAGAAGCTACCAAGTGACCCCGCCAGGGAGCAAATGGAAGAAGAAGTAGCACTAACGCACCGACAACGTCAGAAGGGACGGTGCACCCGAAATACACGCAATTAATCAGGAAACAAAAGCAAGCACAAGTCGGACATTGAAATTTTACTTTAGACGATTTCGACTTCTTGTTATAACATAATATTTAATGTCTTTTCCACTGGACATCGGACATTTTTTATGAATGATTTTAATATTTAGTTCCTTTTAGAACATTTGCAGAAAGGGTATGTCACAATTCATGCATGAATTCCATGAAAGCAATAAATCGTCCATGTACCAGGCGCAATTTCGGGGATATCCTCAACCAAGGCTGTCACATTTGGTACGCATAGAATGCTCATCACATATAGTTTCCATTTAGTGTACGGAATGTCCCTCTGTTCATTGTCTCTGCATGGCACGCGTTCGGGACCTCGTTCAGTTACGCCATTTTCTTGACTGTGCGCAAATATTGCTTCGCCGGATCATCAATATGACTACTAAAGCCAACACGTACAGCCAATCTTTAAATGATAACAGCATTCGATACCACAATTTTCACGCAGTCAGCCACACAAGAGGACGCAATTGCACATTCATTTTGGTGGTGTGAATTTCAACCCAAATTCCTGCGATTCCTTAGAGCAAGATAGTTGTAGCATCTCAAACTAGTTGGTTTCACAGCGGGTAAACAAATAACCCACATAAGTTCTGATCACGTCTTCGCTTGTTTGTTTTATCTTTTCGATAATCTATATTCATGTCAGTGGTATATAATTTACTATAATTATAACTCAATAAAAAAAAATTGCGCTAAAATCTTAGGGAAACTCAGACTCAACAACGAACCAAAACAAACGAGTTAGATCGTTTCAAGTCGGTTTAACAATTGCAGTCGTAAACAGTTGGATCGGCACGCGAAGGAGCAATGGAGGATAAGCGAGTTTAAACAGGCGGGCTTTTGTTTAACGGCAAAACGTTTATATTGTTCCTGCCTGATTTAACGCTAATAGGTGGTGTATTCCACGGAGTTGGTGCGGCAACTGAGGCAGCTCTAGGCCGACGTTTGTCTTAACACTGGGAACGAAAGTGGATTAGAACTAGATGATGGAAACTGTCTGGGCTGTCTTGTAGGTGTGAGCAGTGACTGTAAATGTGCGTACTACTTGTATGAAAGTGTTTGATATGTGGAGGGTTTATAGGCGTACCAGAGGGTTTATAGGCGTACCAGAAAGGACGAAGACTATGCAAAATACAAAGAGGCACTTAATGCAGCTACAACTGAAATCAGACAATCTAAAAGAAGCTATGAGCAAAAACTAGCATGTAACATAAAAAATGACAGCAAGAGTTTTTATGCATATGTCAGGAGTAAACAAAACGTACAAGACAAGGTTGGACCTCTAGAAGACAGTGCTGGAAATATAATATCACAGGGGTTTTTAATGGCGGAAGACCTAAATGGTTACTTCAGTTCAGTGTTTACCAAAGAAGATATTAGTTCATTACCAGTTGCTGATGCTAAATTTCAGGGGGCTAAATCTGACTATTTAGGTCCGTTAGTTGTAACTCCAGAATTGGTAGCTAAGAAAATAAAGGCAATGAAGGATAACAAATCACCGGGAGTGGATGGGATTCCTCCAAAATTACTAATGGAAACAGTAGAACAAATCAGTATACCACTTGCAAGAGTATTCAACTTGTCATTAAAAGAGGGAGTTGTTCCGTTTGAATGGAAAGAAGCAAACATCATACCATTATTTAAAAAGGGTTCGAGAAATAAGTCAGAGAATTACAGACCAGTGAGTTTAACGTCAGTGATTTGTAAATTATTAGAAAGGTTAATTAAAGACCATATGGTGGACTTCCTCGTTAAGCATAAATTATTAAATTCATCTCAACATGGATTCCTTAAAGCGAGGTCATGCTTAACAAATATGTTATGTTTTTGGAAGAAATCACTAAGTGGATAGACGTGGGATCGCCAGTAGATATTATCTACTTAGATTTTCAGAAAGCTTTTGACAAAGTGCCACATCAAAGATTACTACTTAAATTAAAAGCCCATGGTATCGGGGATAGCATAACTGACTGGATAGAACAATGGCTGACTGACAGAAGACAACGAGTTGTAGTAGATGGAGAAGTTTCAAATTGGAAATCGGTTTTGAGTGGGGTACCTCAAGGATCAGTATTAGGACCTATATTATTCTTAATTTATATCAATGACTTGGACGACAGTATAACAAGTAATGTACTGAAATTTGCGGATGACACAAAACTGTTTAGAAAGGTTAATACTGATGGTGATAAACAACATTTACAAAACGATCTAGACAGATTAGTGAAATGGTCTGAGAAATGGCAGATGTTGTTCAATTTTGGGAAATGTAAATGCCTACATACAGGACATAGGAACTTGAATGTAAACTATAGAATGGGAGATACTGTTCTGGGTACTACTGTAAAAGAAAAGGACTTAGGAGTTACAATAAGCGCTGATATGAAAGTTTCAGAGCAGTGTGGTATTGCAGCTTCAAAGGGTAATCAAATTCTTGGATTGATTAGAAGAAACATAACATACAAGGGAAAAAAGTTAATTATACCTCTTTATAAAGCAATAGTTAGACCTCATTTAGAATACTGTATACAAGCATGGAGACCATATCGTAAGAAGGATATAGATACGCTTGAACGCATACAAAGGAGAGCAACTAAAATGATTCCAGAACTGAGAGACCTTAGTTATGAAGAACGCCTGAAAGAATGTGGTTTAACAACTCTAGAGACAAGGAGGTTAAGAGGAGATCAGATTGAAGTTTTTAAGATATTGAATGGGTATGAAAATATTGATAGAAATATGTTTTTCTCACTCAAGAAGGATAGCAGAACTAGAGGACATGAGGTAAAATTAGTAAAGGATCAATGTAGATTGGACATCAGGAAGCACTCGTTCTCACAGAGGACAATAAATGAATGGAACAAATTGTCAACAGATTGTGTAACTGCTAGCAGCGTGAATATGTTTAAAAACAAGGTTGACACATATCTCAGGAGGGCAGGCTATAAGTAGATGAACATTGTTGGACTCTCGATAAGCCAATGGCTTCCTTGTCCACTTGCCATCTGGGCCTTTGGCTTGGATGGCAAATCTTGTTAAATCTTGTTAAATCTTGATAGTTAACTGTACATATGTTAAACAAAATGCGACAACGGACTTGAGGCCAGTGCAATCATTTACAAATTGGCAATGATGGTCGACCCGCATTCATGACTTCCGAGATAATAACACTTCCGTTCTATTATCTAGTAAATGTCCTATCCTCTCGGGCCCCATGGCCCACAAGCCTGCAGTGCTCCTTCTCCAGTTATTTGCCCACCTGTTTGCTTCATCTATGTCTTCCACCCCAGATTTTCGTTTTCAGTGGTTTTCCGCCAGGTTGCTTAGGGGAACCCTAAGAAGAACGAGCTGGTGAAGTAGCACGTATCGTTTCCAAAACATGGTTTTTAACTTGGCAGGTTGTTGGCCCTCTGCATTAGGTTTATATTTGAGGTTTTCCTTCCCCTGGCCAGAGCATCGTTAGACCACGACCGCTATGTAGTGGTATCCAGAGGAGCCACTGAGGAGTGAGGTTGATTTATGTGTTTAACTGTTCAACAGTAAGCTACTAAATTAACTTTTCTTCCACAGTGGACTAGCCGGTCCGAACGCTAATGGCTTGAAAACCCCAATATCTAATAAACTCTGGCCAACTTGATAGCGTTTCCAGACCAATCACGATATATCGGCTTTACATTTGCAATCGATTGGGCATAGGCAATGACAGGTGTTTGTCTGTGTTTACTGGCGCAACCACAACGACCTCGTTGATTAGTCCGATGCCATTACACTATTGCTGTCTTCAGGGACCTTGTGTAGTCGAATGCACTGGTCTGATTGTAGTTGATACAAATTAGTATGTGCATATTGTAAATTGTGTGTTGTAGTTAATGTCAATGTCATGTTTGTAAGGACACTGCATCGATGTTGTCTTAGTCACGCCTGCAAAATTGTAGCGTTAATGTGGCCAACAAGTGGGGCCCTTGGTTGCGTCCGTAAACATGCGATATTGTAAACTTAAAAATCACATATTGTTCAGCTGGCTTCACCTTCGCACACTCCTTACACTCAACTGTAAAACTATCCGCCTGAGCCATTGCTTCTCACAACCAGATTTACTTCAGAATCAGACTGAAGACCGGGAAATACGGACCAATAATGACTGCACATTTTGTACATAATAGCAGTAATGCATTTACCTTCAATTTACATTAATAAACATTGACAAAACGAACCGTGAACGCAACGCACTCAATAGGAGGGACTTTGCATTGAAACTGACTAGATCATTATAATTACTTTAATAAATTTCATTACAATCAACATAATTAAATTACATTAAAATGAAAATAAATAAATTATTTTATATTTTATTCTTTCTTTTGTTGTATATATTTGTGTTGGGCAATGTTGTTGCTAAGCTAATGGTTTGGGCCACTTTTCATATTTTGATATTATCACCAGGCCCCTGAATTTCACAATAAAAATATTAAAATTGTATGTTAACATATTTAAATGTTTTGACAATGTACCAAACATCATGTTATTAAAGAATTTCTGTTGCGATTTGTGTTGGTCTTTGGAACAAGTAGCTCGATAAATGATCTCAGAGCGTATGAAATAATTCGAGTGTCCGGTAGTTGCTTATTCAGTTTGTGGTTACCACCCCTCATTCTACCGAAATACGCTTTACATATGTCGCTGTGGTATATTGGCCATCTGCAGAATATCCTCGTATGTAAAAATATGAAATATAGTTTTGAGACACCGTTTTTTTATTATCTCGATATTGTTCGATACTTATTTAGGCAAGTTCGTGTGCCATACTGGACAAGCATATTCCACTACTGGTCTGATCACATATACATAAATATTCTAAACAAATAATTGTCATTGATTCTTGCACGTTTTAACATAATGAGCATGTCTTCGTAAGTATTTCATCTACATATGCACTCCAACTTAAATCAGATGATATAGTTACACCGAGAACTTTTGCCTGAATAACGCTTTCAATGTCAGTCCCATTTATATCAACATACGGCAGAGATTCAATATATGTTCTATATGTACAAAAACATAAAACGAACGATTTATTTTGTCTTGCTCTTATTAATGCGCATATCATTACTGCTAGACCACTGTGCAGCAATGTTAGCTGAATCCTGTATGATAGATACTCTGTTTAATTGCATATTTCAAATATTGCTCTGTCATCCACGTATATGTAGTACATGTAGATAGGGCAAGATGTTCGTAAATAATTGATATGACAAACAAATTCCCTAAGGAACACCTCCATTAGGATAGCCTGCTCACGGTCTAGGAGAAACGCCGTCATCCATTTGACTAGATGTGCTGATAATTCCATTGTGATTAGTTTATCGATTAATATATCATGATTATCTAGATCAAATGATTTCCTGTAGTCCAGAAATAACACTTTCACAAAATTGCCCGTTACACCCGTTGCTTCATGCCAGTTGTGGAGCATTTCAACCAGAACATCAATACTACATATCCCTGCCATACCCCCAATTTATATCCGAACTACCTATCATAAATATGGGGTTCAACACAAATATCGACCCACTTCAGCACAAGTAACTCAAACACCTTTGCTAGAATTGGAGTCGGCGATATAGGTCTAATATCCTTTTCCACTGTGTCTGGTGGACGTTTCTTTAGCAACGGAATGACAGTTGCTGACTTCCGTAGCTTGGGTAGAACTCCTTCCCTGAGTGAGCTACTACAATGAAACTGTGACCGGTGCCGCGAGAATATGCGTAAAGTGTTTCAATACCCATGGCGGAATGTTGTCCGGCGAAGTAGCGTTGTCAACCTTGACCTTTTCAAGTGCCACCTCCGTATCTGTCACGCTGATAACGAACTCAGCTGACAATGGTTCGTTGGCGTCAAAGATTGGGTGAGATGACTGCAATCTTGGTAAGTCTTCCCACACTGACACAAATAATCTCTTCATAGGGTTGACCAAGCTGTCCATATCCCCATTAGCGTATTTATTGGTCAGCCGCTGCATCTCATTGCGGCTCCCAGATGACGTTCGTGTGAGAAACGTCATGTGTTTTAACCAGTCACGTGTCGATGATTGCTCGAGTTATGCGATTTTTTATTGGTAAAGTGGTGGCGCAGTTGTAGCCCTGTGGGATTCACTAAATTCCTCAGTCTTCTGGACTGTTCCATGTCACCAGACTTACGAGCACGTTGCCGCTCTCTGATCAGGTGCAGGAAGCCATCTGTGATCCATGGTTTATCTGTCCTATGACCTGGCAAAGTATTGTACGGAAAACACGTGCCCAGTAGATAGTCCATGGTTTCCTGGAAGAGATTAAACTGTTCTTCGCACAAAGGCAATGTGTGCCTATACTCCCATCTGGTATGTGACAGCGCTGAAGTAAACTTGTATCGTTCATTCATTCGTTCATTGTTACTCATGCACCTGGTAACGATACTAATGATCAAGCCCGTGTCAGGTGTTTGGAGACACGATGGGACCAGTAACGCCATCTTGTGGTAAGGTGTTCCCACTCCATCAATCACTGACGGACAACCGTACACGGGTGACATTTTGGACCACATTTTGTATAATATTTCTCTATTTTGTGGCTGCCTTAATAATTTGCTCATACGCATAATGTGCACGTAAAACCGAGTCATTGAATTGATTAAAATATCCACTTAAAGTAACACCACAGTCTGAGCTATGTCACAAAAAAGTTTCCATACTAGTTTTCAGGTACTCCCGCAACGAGCCTTTGTCAGCCCCAGGTGGGTGGTAGATGCACGCTATGATAATACATTAGCATTTTCTTGTAGTTTATTGGGCTTCAATCTAATCCTTAGCACTTTGTGTAATCATCTTGAATATCATGCAACCGATCATACTCCATGGTCTCTGTCACATAACACGCTACTCCTCCACCTCCTCTCTCCATTTGGTTGTTCCTTTCACAACAGAAACCTGCTAGTCCGAAAATATCCGAAGCCATGTATCCGTTGAACCAGGTTTATATGACATTCACGCAGGCAACGTCGTTCATACGAGCCACCACGAACAACTCATCTAATTTCTCAATACTCAGTGACCGAGCGTTGACATTCAGAAAACCTGGCGTGCTCCATCGCGAATTGTTCGTGAGCGTGACTAAATTGTCTGTATTCACAATTGGGTACCGCTTCGCTAACATTTACATGAGCTCGTAAGCACGATTTTGCTATTACAAATCGATTTCGCTCCATAGCTATTATCAAAACAGAGAAAATAAATCATAAAACCGCTCACAGAATTCAGAAACGCTGCTTTAAAAGGCGCATAAGACCTAACTTACTACGCGTGTTATATTGACCTCACTTTTACGTAGAAATCCAGTTTTACACAATCAAATAAGTTTTTAAAATGTTAGCGAGGAATAATTCTTAAATTATGGGTTTTGTCTACCGCGAGCTTTGTTACTGAAGACTGTCAAAACTTCACTTGAAGTGTGTCACAAAAATAGTGTCCTCTGTGACACGGCGTCTTCTTTTTTTAAAATCACATTTTTCTCTTCACCCAGTGAGTAATTCAACCAAATGTTTTGGAAAAGTGTTCGATGGGTCTTATTATCAGCCACATGTTGACAACTTTTCTATTAATATTGCTCAATAGTGCACACTTTGGTACTGATCACGGAATTTTTTATCATTAGCTTATACTGGATTTCATGAGCATTTTAGTGAAACGCATTTTAAAAACGTGTTTAACAATCTATGACGGATTCTGTGCTATGATGGATTTTCTTGATGCGCTATTTGTCTTAGTGAAACGCTCCCCTGATATTTTGTGTTGTGGTATGCTAAGGTAACGGATGATTACAGACCGATTTTTGAGCACTCCATTTTCAATACGTGGAATTGCATTGTTATTCCGGCCTCTTTCCTAGTCCCTCTTCGTTTATTTTGTTTGCTCTTGTGGCCCTTCTTGACCATAAACAAAGCACAGCACAGCATGTTTTTGTCGACTTGCTTGGGTGGCATGATTTGTCTCCTCATTTTGGCTACACTATATATGCAAGTCCTGCTTCACTTGAGTCATGTCCGCGTCACCCATGACTACCTCGCTTCAAACGATAGTAAGTTTGTCAGCCTCTTTGCAAACCTCACTCCACTGGACGGCATTTTATAAGTCCTTTGGCGTAGCCCTAGATGCTTGTGGATATCCCGTGCAATAGGGTCGTCAAACAAGAAGAATCTGCATGTTTTCCTACTTGTTACTGCGATTCGCGTTCAGTAGGCGCCTGGGTCAGATTTGCCGACGAAAGTTTGTCAAATTTGTCATTCACTGCTACGATTTCGTTGCCATGGTTTATTTCATTGCGAAGACATGCTACTTGTTCGACCAATGCACAGTTTTTATCCCTGATGGTATCATTTGCATCGCACTGCGCCTTCACCAGCATTGTATCTTCGAAACTGGATTCTTTGTCCACCAGATGCATTACAACATTGGGCAGTTGTCTGCGAGCATGGCAACTCCACACGCCAATGATCGTCTCTGGCTTTTCGCCAACGCATTCGTAGTGGACACACAGCTGACACAGGTGGCATTGTACCATGTCGTTCGTCCGTTTCTTTATGTTTGAAATGTGGAATAAAGAAAGTTGTTTGTGTCTTTTTTCCTCTGTACTTTGCCTTTGTCACAGGTTTAGGATGTTCCGCTGTCACGGTTAGTTGTGTTAATGTTTGAGGCGGCGAAAGGGTTAAGATTGCAAGCATGTCGTCAGTGACTGTGAACTCGTCAAGATAGTTAGCACTTTTCGTCATTGAATCGCTCGTCGTGCAAAACACGATTTCAACCGAGTGTCACGTAGTTATCCCACCTCGCCTGCCGCTAGGGGGATCATGCAGTCGGGTGAAAAGCTTAGCTCGTGTTATGTTCATCATCGAGACGTCAAGCAGCATTGGCGCGTGACGGCCGGCGAGTTACTCTAGTGGTTGCTCAAGCGTGACATTCGACTATGTCACTGACCACTGGTGTGCATGTGCATGCAACCGTCACTGTGCGATATAGGGTGGTACATCAAGTATCCCTACAAATATCGTTCAATTTGACATGAAAATTGCATTTAAATGTACACACCGATATACTCATAAAGTGTTTTTTCCAATTGTCCTGGGTCTGTGAGTGTGACCACAGTTTTTACTATTTAATGTAGGATAATATCAAGTATCAAATGTAAACAAACCACGCCCTGTAAACGTCGACTAATTCTGGGTGTGTGGACTTGACGAAGTCCTAGCATCTAGGTGTTACATCTCTCGCATACTAAATGCCTGGTAACCTTTATCTGCTGTTTGCACGGCGCCATCGCAGTTAATGTTGTTTACAATGGTCTCTTCCTACCACGCTAACCTTGAATGTGGCTGTTTTCTCTGTTCAAAATAACACTTTGGCTGGATTATTTAGGTTTTAATTTTGAAAATAATACACTTGTTAACTATGTTCTATCTACAAAGCTCCTGTGAAACCAAAACAATTTTCCAACTAGTGTACTGTGTGTATTAGTGTACTGTGCAAACCAAATAATACCAACTTACTCTAAAATCATGCTGTTAGCAACATTTTACCAAAAAAAGGTTACTACAATTATATCAGTTGCTAAATGTTCAACAATTTAAACGATATTTTGATACACCTAAATAAATACGTCAAACTTGACCAAGACCAAGTTTCTGGAATTCTAAAATACTGCCTCTGATTTACTTTTAACAAAAAGTGTTTCTTACTGTATGCCAATAGTTAGATTATTTATGTTATATCTACTCAACTTATATGCTGCTTTTAATCAGTTTGTTTTCCTGCGAATAAACTAAGGACTTAATTCACGAACTGTAAACAAATCCTTTTGTCACTCTCTGAATTTTAGTCCAATCTACACT
>BSQZ01000124.1:632500-660000 GCA_033239005.1 Lamellibrachia satsuma | reverse complement strand
ACGATGAATCCATATACAAGTGCATATGGAACCATTAAACACGTTAATGTTAAAGGAACTATAACAGCAAGACAACTTACAATATCAACGTGAAATGTCAACGTGAATTGCTAAGGTGAGCTATGAAAAGTATGTGTGAAGTCAAAAAGTGAAGAGTCAGCATGAAATGTAAGAAAAATGTCATGGTGACATGTCAACTGAAATTCCAACGTGAAATATCAACACGAAGTGTTATCGTGAAGCGTTAATGTCAACAAGAAATGTTAACGTTAATTATCAGTGTGAAATATGAACGGTCAACTTGAAGTGTCAACGTGACGTATCAATATGAAATGTCAACTACGCAAATTGTCAACATGACGTCATTTTGAAGTGTCAACGTGAAATATCAATGTGAAATGGTATCGTGAAGTGTCAATTTGAAATGAGAACTTGTAATTTCATCATCAAATTTCAAAGTGAAGCAACAACGTGAAAAGTCAACGTGACATGTCAGCGTAAAGTGCCAACGTGAGATATCAACGTGAAATGTGAACATGATTATTATCAACAAATATAACAACATCCATACATATATCAGTGTGTTGAGTATACATACAATGTGCAAACAATGTGCGTCAAAGAAACGCTATCAAACTTGGTTTAGTACCATACGAGTCAACGCGAAATAATTATGCAACTGCATGTGATGCCATTAAATGTGTTACTATTAAACGCGCAGTAACATTAAGTCAATCTAAACGTCAACAAGAAATGTCAACGTCAAACGATAACGTGGAATGTAAAAGTGATACGTTAACGTCAAATTTCAACGCACAAATATCAGTGATGTGTCACCGTGAAATGTCCTCCAGAAGTGTCAACGTCAAATGTCAACATGAAATGTCAACTTGAAACTTCAACTAAAACGTGACGTTACAAAGTGAAATGTCAGCGTGAGGTGTCACCGTAAAATGTCATTCTATTTCACTGATAATGAATTGTTGCCATTTGCAGAAAAAATGTGATGTGATACCACATCTGTTTCAGACTTACAGTCTGATCATGTATAGTTTCCAAGGTGAACACGGTGGTATGGCGGGTTTGTTTTGTAGTTTACAAGAGCATTCCTTTAAACAAACCCACACACACACACACACACACACACACACACACACACACACACACACACACACACACACACACACACACACACACACACACACACACACACACACACACACACACACACACACACACACACAAACACACAAACAAACACACACACACACACACACACACACACACACACACACACACTATCTGGCGGTAAGAGGTTGATGGGTTCGTCGATTTCAACTACCCCTGTCAATTTATGTCGATTTCGCATATTTCCCATTCTTCGTATACTCTCGGAATGCGGACAATCACGTGTGTGCAGTCGTTCCCTTCACAGAGACACATTGCGACACACGTGGTCAGACCTGCGGACTCGACGGCGCCACTCCATTCACAAATTCTGTACAGCCCAGTGAGTCCACATCCTTCCCACGCTGTAGATCTCATCGTCACCTGGAAGTCGGACGTGGAGCACTTGAGATGGTGTCCAGTGATTGTGACGGTGAGCGAGGTCGTCTTTCCGCCCGGCACAGATATGTCGATGGCAAGTCCAGGAAACCAACACTCATTCCGTGGATGCGGCAGCCAATCACCAGAGCTTGCGTCAAATGTGTAGTGGTCAACCTCTGCCAGGGCCAGACATGTGTCATTGTTGGTGTCGTTCAAGCGACGTGAAATTGCCGTCTCCAAAGGCGGGTCCAGCGTATACAGGGCAGGTGCTAAACAGGGACATATGTATTTCAAAGCATTGTTATATGTAACATTTGAATACAATATGGGCAAATAGTGAACGAAGATGCAACTACAATTAAAAAACTGCACATTCGCACATTATTCTTATTTCATGATGAAAAATGTATTAATGTGACACTAACAGTAATATCAGCTTTCGTCGAGAGGATGGGACACGGCCCGAACGTAATACAGGCAGTGAACAGCTGCAGTTGTTTTATTTGTTTCTGTATCAGTTAAATAATATTATTAATCAAGCAAATTATATTGTATAATATAAATAAATATATATATATATATATATATATATATATATATATATATATATATATATATATATATATATATATATATATATATATATATATATATATATATATATATATATATATATATATATATATATATATATATATATATATATATATATATATATATATATATATATGTATATATATATACATACATATATCAGTGTGTTCAGTATACATACACATTGCAAACAAAGTGCGTCAAAGAAACGCTGTCGAAAGTACATGTCAACGCGAAATATTTATGCAACTGCATGTGATGTCATTATTTCCGTGGCGGTTAAACGTGCAATCGTGCAATTGTGAAAACGGAACGGCATCGAAACACCTTTATACAAGCATTAATATAAACCCATTGACATTATAAGTTTTCAAATTTTTTTTAGCACACAACAAAACGTACATGTATAAGAACGTGACACCGTAATACCAACAACTTGGGTGTTATATAATGCGAAGGCACGCAAGTGCGTATAATGGCATGTAATAATGCTAGATACACACCCATATTATTAACAAACATAGATACGAATTAATGAACTAATAATTACCAACACGAAGGAAAAGACAACGACACCAAAAACCGCTTAATATTAATGTGTTGAGCATAATTATTATATAAAAACATTTAAGTAGCATGCATGTCAAGCGAAACATATTAATGCAAGTGCATATGACGTATGGAACAATTAAGTGCATGACATTTGTATATAACGGCAAGACAACCTACAATGCGACGTTAAATATCATCATGAAATGTTAACATGAAATGTCAACCTGAAATGTCAACTGAAATTATTACGTGAAATGTCAACTGAAATTATTACGTGAAATGTCAGCAAGAAATGAATTGTCAAAGTGAAATACGAATAGTCAATTTGAAATGTCAATATTAAATGTAATTATATGTCAACTTGAAATATCAACGTGAAATATAAATGTGAAATGTTATCGTGAAGTTTCAATTGGATATATCGTCGTCAAATTTCAAAGTGAAGTGACGTGTGAAATTGAAGTGTCAACCTGAAATATCAACGTGAAGTGTCAACATGTCAATGTGTAAACATATATATATAAATATATATATATATATATAGGTGTGTGTATGTATGTATGTATGTATACACACACACACGCAATACTTACCAATGTGAAACATTTATAACAACATCCATACATTGTCAGTGTGTTGAGTACATACAGTATGAAAACAATGTGCGTCAAAGAAACGCTATAAATCTTGGTTTAGCACCAAACGTGTCAACGCGAAATATATATATGCAACTGGATGTGATGCTATTATATGCCTCACGGTTAAACATGCAATTGTGAAAATGGAACGGCATCGTAACACTTTTATACAATTATAATACACGCAATAATGCTAGATACACACACATTTTAAAAACAATACCAACAAACCAACACCCATTCCGTGGATGCGGCAACCAACCACCAGAATTTGCGTCAAACGTATAGTGATCAACCTCTGCCAGGACCAGACATGGATCGTTGTTGGTGTCGTTCAAACGATGTTACATTGTCTCCACGGGTCCAGCGCATACATTGTCTCCACAGGCGGGTCCAGCGCATACATTGTCTCCACAGGCGGGTCCAGCGCATACATTGTCTCCACAGGCGGGTCCAGCGCATACATTGTCTCCACAGGTGGGTCCAGCGCATACATTGTCTCCACAGGCGGGTCCAGCGCATACATTGTCTCCACAGGTGGGTCCAGCGCATACATTGTCTCCACAGGCGGGTCCAGCGCATTCAGCGCATATGCTAAAAAGGAACATATGTATTTCAACATTTGATGACAATATATGCAATTAGTGAACGAAGATGCAACTACAAATACAAAACTGCACATTCGCACATTATTCTTATTTCATGATGAAAAATGTATGAATGCGAACTATATTATCAGCTTTCTTCAACAGGATGGCACACAACATGAACACAATATCCATTTATTTTTTGCAATCCAATAGCTTAAACGGGATATCTAACATATTCGTGTGGCCAGTGGCTTCGCCTATGTAGTCTATCGCCATAATCCTGAAAGTAGAATAATATAATTTGTCAGTACTAAATATTACTGCGAAGCCCTTTTTATATATACTTCCCCCATTTTACGTTCTTCTTCCATGTTTCCAAGTCGTATGTATATGCATTTACATAACACATTTAATTGAACATTGAATGATAACATCACTGCAACACCTGAAGCATGTAGATTTCTAAATTGGTCATAAAATATGTTATATTTTTTTATTAAATTATCCGATTTTACATAGGTAAATGCATATGTAGTCACGTTTATTATCTGCTGTCAAACAATATACATTATATGTCTAAGAATGAAACCATGATTGCGGATTATCACAAAATCAAAGCACCCCAACAGTGGCGGTATTCGGCGCATCACCATTGCTATAGCTTGATTATAAATTCCAAATGAACGTCTGATGGAGTGACACAAAGGTTAGTTGGCTGGGCAACGCCGTTGTTGGCCGGGCAACGCAGTTGTTGGCCAGGCAACGCCGTTGTTGTCTGGGCAACGCCGTTGTTGTCTGGGCAACGCCGTTGTTGTTTGGGCAACGCCGTTGTTGGCTGAGCAATGCCGTTGTTGTCTGGGCAACGCCGTTGTTGTCTGGGCAACGCCGTTGTTGCCTGGGCAACGCCGTTGTTATCTGGGCAACACCGTTGTTGTGTGGGCAACGCCGTTGTTGTCTGGGCAACGCCGTTGTTACTTACGACTTGTTACATAATTGCAACTGTGCATTTGAGTAAAACAGTTTTACACAAAAACGAAAGCTATTGTGTTTCTAGACGCATTTTTAATAGGAACATTATACACAATTGTATGCAACTGAAGTAGAGAGATTTCGTGAACAAATAGGAGTGTCCCAAACTAAATAAAGATGTTATTGGCGTCAGTGGTGGTGAGTTTGCCAAAAAATATAGTACTAATGCGCAATTTTTGCCAATATCGTCTATTGTTCAATTACGTGAAACTAGAAATTATATTGAACATTACGGAAGGCTTTAATGTATTCTAACGTCAAATGTTCCTTTCCAGTAATGATTATAACATTCGGTTTGTGACATTATCCAGCTAGGAGCATGTGGCAACTGGTTACTAGCGCCACCTGGTGGAATATAGAAAGAATGTAATCTCTTGCGCCTGCTATATTTACAGCATTGGAATCCGCAAATGCTACGCAATAATATAGATAATTCCCTTCTCCTACACTTAAGGCAAACAATACGACGAGTATAATTAACGATCTGTATCATGTTCACATTTGAACACATTATTTTGGAGATTTGTTCGATGTGTGAAAACATCAAAACTGCTGGATATATAATGTAAGAGAGATGTAGGCTTGACACGCTTTTCTGCGTTCTGTGCCTGGTTGCCACAGCACAACAAGGCAAGCAAAATTCGGTGACTGCATGTGATTACAACATCATTAACATACGCTGATGCGCTGAAATGCGTTGGCGACGCCATCGCATCCGCCTGTGACCTTATCTGGGGATAAGGTCACGAACTTGGAAACAACTGAATATTGGGAAGAGACACAGATACGAGATTCAAGATATTATCTTGCTTCTGGGAGGCTTTCACCAAGCTCACGACAATATGAAGGCCACCTACGAGATAAAGAGGGACTCGATGCAGAATATTTTTAAATGATGACTGCGACGCTAGTATGGATGACAGAGGTCATTGCTAGCGGTTGTAATGTAATTGGCAATCATGGGTACAGCAAAATATACCCCGTCACTATGTCAGTAAGATGGAACATGATATACGTAGGCAAAAAGGCTAGTCTGAATTAAACAACTGAATGAAGATGCCAATGAGAACATTGTTCGTGGTCGTCCAAAAGAGAAGTGGAAGACGGCAGTGTTGATGGTGCTATGTATGCCGTTGGTCACTCTACAGAGGTGAAACATTACTAGCAATTGCGGGATGCAACATAGACATATTATCAAATGCATGCCCTTTGGTAAAGATGTCATACCAGGGTACACGTCTGTCGTGAACGGTACAATGCATAAAGCCTCACGTCATTAGTGCAGCAGCACGCGTATGTCCGGTGTTAGAAGCAGGTAAGTGTGGCTCAGACGATGATGTGGAGTGAGTTATAAAATATCTACATCAAACAACCTACATTAGGTTTTGTCAGAAAGAAATCTGCCTACCATCAAAGGTATCTCTCGCCTTCCTTACCCCCCTCCCCACCCTCCACCCTTCACCCCCCCCCTCTCTCTCTCTCTCTCTCTCTCTCGCTGCCCGGTTACTCGCCGATGGAGCACAGCCCCGGTGTAAAATGTTTTCAGACATGTCGTAATATAACACCACGTTGCTTCCACTGTATGCGGTACATGGTTCACGCAGTGCGTGCATTACGTGTCACACATTGTTTACTGTCAGCTCGCTTTCGTTGGGTGTCACAGGTTGTTTACTGTCAGCTCGCTTTCGTTTGGTGTCACAGGTTGTTTACTGTCAGCGCGCTTTCGTTGGGTGTCACAGGTTGTTTACTGTCAGCTCGCTTTCGTTGGGTGTCACAGGTTGTTTACTGTCAGCTCGCTTTCGTTGGGTGTCACAGGTTGTTTACTGTCAGCTCGCTTTCGTTGGGTGTCACAGGTTGTTTACTGTCAGCTCGCTTTCGTTGGGTGTCACAGGTTGTTTACCGTCAGCTCGTTTTCGTTGGGTGTCACAGGTTGTTTACTGTCTGCTCGTTTTTTCCTTCTTGTTCCCCCTTATAAATATACAGGTAAATCATGGTAAAATACCATGATGTGCCATGAAACCCATGGTAATCCATGGTGCTTTGAAACAGAGAAGCCATGGTAAAATACCATGGTGTTTTGAAAGAGGTAAACCATGGAATACCACAGTTTACGATGTAATGTCATGGTTTAGCATGGTATACCATGGTATGCCAAATAGAGCAAAATTCTTTAAAAAAAACATTGAGAACAATAAATAAAGCAATAAATACTGGAGTACATGTACTAATAGACTATTTTTATTATTAAATGTCAAGTTGCATGCGCTAAATTATTGATTACGAAACAAGTCATGCATCCATGTTTTATTTAATATTGCAGTTCACTGTTCTTTATTTTACATCTCAGCCAAACAGTTCTCCCGTTTCTCTCTTTACTATGTTGCACAAACCTGGTTTTGTGCAACATAGCTACTTTTGAACACCACTTTTATTCAAATTTGCATGGACGTTATTGGATATTGCCACTGTTCACAGTTAATTGTTTGTCATAATGATCTCTTGGGTCTATGTTTCTTTACTGCAAAAAAATATATGTAAGGCTGTGATTTCATATCTCAGCACAATATTTTTTTTCTAGCTGCTATTTCTAACTTATAATTTGTTTAATATGTAATATGTTTGTGGATCTTGAGTCCGAATATAGATGATAATGATAATAATAATAACATTCAGAGATAATAATAATAACATTCAGAGATAATAATAATAAGAAAAGAGTAGGTCCATAACAACATATAACGAACCTGTGATCTAGATACCAGGAGGAAATTAATTAATTTGTACTCAGTTTTGAAGCTTAATATCTATAACAAATGGTTTTGATATGTTTTTATGTATTCATGCTTCACAGTTTTTTAAATGTTTGAAGCAATATTACAAAATCGGTGAGGCAGGAATATTTCCCACTTCAAGGCGTGCCAACACTAGGGGTTGTCAAATACCTCATTAAACCGTGTGCCCTCTATGGGGCTGTTTAGGAATACCGCATCCTACACGACTACCCCATCGAAGACTTTATACAGGTCATCAATGTGGCAGAACACTGTCCTGACATTTTAATATGTTGTTTACCTAATAATACCCCACATGTTAATGGCAAATGTCATAGATAAATGTCACACAAATGTCACATCATACCACAGCAAATATTTGTACTGTTGCATTGCTAAACGAAATGACTTGGACATTGTTAATACTCTGTGATACGATCCACTATTAATTTCGATAGAGTAGGAAGGGATAAAACGCTCATTTGGGGGAGAAATGCCAAACTCGATCTAGTTATGAGGCTCGACAATAAGAATTTCGAGATAGCCAGATGGAGTTGCATGGCATGTCCATCTTGTTACACTAGGGTTGTATCATGTCCATCTTGTTACACTAGGGTTGTATCATGTTCATCTTGTTACACTAGGGTTGTATCATGTCCATCTTGTTACACTAGGGTTGTATCATGTCCATCTTGTTACACTAGGGTTGCAGCAGAAGCAGACACATCGAAGTCTGTTCACATTACACTTTGAGCTTTTTAATGTCACAAAACGTCCTCACAGAAATGGGACTGTTTAAAGTAGCCACGGGAAACTGAGACCAAACCAATAAATGCATAAACTATGCAAACATGGTTGTAGTAATGCTACAGATGTATCGGTTGATGGCGCTATATGAAAACAAACATATTCAAATAAAACATTTTAATATTGCGAACGTCCACCTCTGGGCCGTGGCCTAGTGGTTAAGGTGTTGGACTCTAAATTCAAGGGTTGTGAGTTCAAGACCCACACTGGGCACGGTTCGTTTTCAAAGCTTAGGCAATTTCGTTTACCCTAATTTGCCTCAGTCTACTCAGCTGTACATGAGTACAAACACTGTTTGGAAGGTACCTGCGATGGACTAGTGTCCCGTCCAGGAGAGTCAGTATAACTGCACTCTAAGTTGCTTCGCACTATAGAAACCAGGTTTAAGCACTGGCCATATAAGCCTTCTTTGCTTCCTAAGGCGTAAAGCCTGTGGGATGACTTTACCTTTACCTACCACCTCTGGGCATTTTTCCACCATGGGTGGGGTCATGCCCCAAGATAGGACCACCGCTTAAATTGACCCATTGTTTTAGATGTCAACACAAGGAATGTACCTGAGATAATGAACTAGATTATTCATAGCACATAGATGGTATACACCCAAAGGATTCTTTCTCGGCGTTGAATGTACCTGAGATAATGAACTAGATTATTCATAGCACATAGATGGTATACACCCAAAGGATTCTTTCTCGGCGTCGAATGTACTTGAGATAATGAACTAGATTATTCATAGCACGTAGATGGTATACACCCAGATGATTCTTTCTCGACGTTCAATGTACCTGAGATAATGAACTAGATTATTCATAGCACATATATGATATACACCCAAAGGATTCTTTCTCGGCGTTGAATGTACCTGAGATAATGAACTAGATTATTCATAGCACATAGATGGTATACACCCAAAGGATTCTTTCTCGGCGTCGAATGTACCTGAGATAATGAACTAGATTATTCATAGCACATAGATGATATACACCCAAAGGATTCTTTCTCGGCGTCGAATGTACCTGAGATAATGAACTAGATTATTCATAGCACATAGATGATATACACCCAAAGGATTCTTTCTCGGCGTCGAATGTACCTGAGATAATGAACTAGATTATTCATAGCACATAGATGATATACACCCAAAGGATTCTTTCTCGGCGTCGAATGTACCTGAGATAATGAACTAAATTATTCATAGCACATAGATGGTATACACCCAAAAAATTCTTTCTCGGCGTCGAATGTACCTGAGATAATGGACTAGATTATTCATAGCACATAGATGGTATACACCCAAAGGATTCTTTCTCGGCGTCGAATGTACCTGGACGGTTTGCCCCGACTTCCTCTATATCTTACAAGTTGCAAGGTAGTTAAAGGATGAACATGTCCTTTTATTTATTGAAAGTCTGAGGCAAGAAAAGTGGGAAAATATGTTATAAAGATATAAAATATGTAAACCTGTACACTGATTTCGTTTCATTCACAAAAGAGAAGAGATGTTATAGAACCATAGGCGATTTTGAATACCGCGATACGAAAACAACGGCAGTCCGCAGTCGACGACCTCCAACTCATTTAATGCATGAGGATAGACACATCACCAGATGAAAACATTTCAATATTTGATTATTTAGGATGTAGTTTTTAGCCATCAATAATTAAAATTGCCAAAGTTATACAAATGTTAAAAAAAACTGTGCTAAAGCTTACCTTACCAAATTCTAGACCAATTTCTCCCTTACCACAATTATATAAACTGCTGGACAAAATGTTCGTTATCGGAACAGAACAATATATTAAGTTCGAGTCAGTACGGGTTATGTACATATACTAATATAAAATGCTACGGATTGCAAAACAAAACATGCAATGGGCGTATTTATTGATCTTAGAAAGGTTTTCAATATATCAATCAACCAATCAATCAATCAATCAATCAATGTGAGTTTATTTGGTTATTCATTTACAATGTTGTTACATATACGGGCATAAATAATTTGATTTAGTAACTCAGGAGATTCTCTGGAAACCCCAAGAGGCTTATTACGAGAACCACCTATGATTACGTGTAGTAATCGTGTCATGGAATGATGCTGCAAGTTGGCATTTATGTTAATAATACTAGATAGGAAGCAAATAACAAATTTAAATTGGGCGTCTTAATCCAGCAATCTAGCACAATCTAACGACGTGTTAAGTGAACAATATAGTGAGTATTCGTTAGCATTTCCAAAAAAAAATACGTTAATAATAGTAAATGTGACGCATATAGGAAATTAAAACAAATGGTCGTAATCCATAAATCTAGCACAATATAGCAACGTTAGGCAGAGTGATAGTTGAACAATATAGTGAAGACTCATTAGTATTAGCAAACAAAAATAATAATAATAAATAAATAAATATTGATTTCTTTCGATACAGTAGAACATGGAATCATTATCAGAAAGTTTAACTATTGTGGTGCGCCTGGATTAGCAAATTATTGTATTCAAAGGTACCTCACGAATAGAAAGCAATTGGTAAATGTGTCAATTTGTCTCGCAGCTACTAGATGTCAGATATGGTATTACGCAAGGGTTTATTTTAGAGCCAACGCTACTTGTCCACTATGTTAACGAATTTTGCAATGTATAAACATTAGCACAATTTTATTTGTTGTAACAGCCTACTTGAACTACAAGATGTATTATGTATTATATAAAGAACTTACCCAGTTATACAAATGGTTTCCTGTTAACAAAGTATCGCTGAACCTTTCACAAAACTATTACATTTTATTCAAGAACCGCCCGCCAGATGTGGACATTAATGTGTTCATAAATCATGAACGAACAACCAGCGTGTAATCAAATGTATTGGTGTATTTGTTGATGACGATCTGAACTGGGAACATCAAATTAATACGGTTATATACAAATTTTCGAAAGTTACAGCGATCATCTACAAAGCAAGTTGTCTAACTAACCATGATGGAATGAGCATATTATATAGTTCCTTGTGCTTTGCCTTATGTTAGCTATTGTAGTGAAATGTGGAAAACACATATGCTACAAAAAACTCAATGTGTGACGGTACTATATATACAAGTAGTTCATCTAGTTTGTAAGGTGAAAAACGCCTAGACACACCAGCACCCTTTGTAAACAACTGTGCAGTTTGAAATTAGCAGATTTTGTTAAATTTAAGACAACTGTTATTATGTGTAAGGTATATCACAATGAACTACCGGATATGTTTACATTTACATGTACACACACGTGGTACTCGACAGAAAGATACCTTCCGTAGTCATTGTGTTCGTACCAGCATAAAATCTATGTGAATTTTATGTATGGTGTGACATTGTGGAATTCATTCCACAAAACATTCACTGTGTGCAGAAGTATCCAAATGTTGTGTTTAATGACCAAGTTAAAAATTCCTTCTATGTATTAGTAAGTCTAATAAAATCTGTATACATTAAATAACATGTTTTAACGATATTGTTTCTGTATAATAAATGTTCTGGTTGGGGTGAAATAAGCATATGCATAAAAAATTCACCTCTTTTCCGATATTTTATTGTTTATTTATACTTTCATTTTACGTTTTACAAATAGTGTTGTGACTTATACTGACGTGTTTCGTTCTGTGTTTAGTTATTGCTGGAAGTACCTTACTTATTTGTTGATTGGCTGGTTGGTATTTTGCTTACATTTGTCGTCCACTTAGTTTAGTAACATGAAGACTACTGTACAGTGGTTTTGGTTCGCATTGCATTCGCTAAATTTGTCGCGCAGTGCATTTCTTGATTGGTCATGAAATCGCGCCATGGATTTTACATTTCCCTTTTCCACAACATTCTTGCATATGAGTCATCCAGTGTTTTTTTAGGGCATTTATTTGAATCCATGAATCGCATCCATAAATCAGGATCGGCTCGACCGTTGTCCTGAAGATATTCAGTTTAGTGCGTCTGCGGATGGACGCTCTGCAAACTGTGTCAATGCTACGGTTTTCAACACTGGATATCATTTTGTGAGTTTTTGTAGGTCACACTGTATTTATAATCCTTTACTTTATCAGTTTGACTCACATCTAAAGTGGGGATACCACGGTCAGCAATTTAGCAGACGGGTTAATAAGCAGCGACATCTGCCTACATACCCCAAGATGGGACTCGGGTATGTAGGCACGAAAGCCAGTCTAATTAAAAATCCTGAATGAAGAGACCCAAGTGAATAGTTTTTTTTACCTGCCAAAAGATAAGTGGAAGACCATAGTGTTGGAGGTGCTTTGTACAGATGAAGCATTAAGAGCAATTGCGAGATGCAACATGGACAATCTTATTAAAATACACGACTGCTGGTAAAGGTATCATACCAGGGTACACGTCTGCTGTGACCGGTACAGTGAACAAAGCGTCTCGTCATTAGTGCAGCAGCACACGTATGCCCGGAGCCAGCATCAGACGAGCGAGCGGCCTCCACGATCGTGATAAATGTGACATTTCCCAGTGAATGCACCTGAGGTATCGGTATTGTGGATTAATACCGTCCAGGCGGTGCTGTAACTGTTGGTGGTTTAAACCGCTAGTGCGAACCCAGCTCACTGTCTGCACGACGACGCCCATTGTGTGCTGCACTTTCACATTTTGTTTTGCAGCATAGGCGGAACGAAATATCTCCACAGGCCGCAGGTTGCGGATCCAATTAATTATCGTAGGCCTATATCATTATAGAAAATGTAACTTTGTTGGAAGAGATAATTAATATAAATAAATAAAACATAATGTTACTCTTTGTGTTAATGGATAAAAAATGCTCCAAAATTGCAATGTGTTGGGAAAGCAACCCGCCCGGACCCCCACTTCCGCTTTGCAAAAAAACGCATCCACTCAAAAACCGCCAGCGCTACTGGCCTGCATACCCATTATTTTGCTTTTGCTGAACATACTTAATTACTAGTTCACTCCCGCTGTCATGCGTTTAGATAGTGTGTAGGCAAGAGCTGATGCTTGATCTTGGAATGTGAAGACAAAAGGTACTTTAGCATTAAGACATAATAATATTAGGAATCCTCTCTCTTGCAGTTTATTGCCGGTGTAAGTTAAATATAGAAAATAGTGTAACAACCGTTAATTTGAATTGCTTGTGAACATAATGTAGTTCTGTTTTTGTAATATTTACCGGAAAGTTTATTTGTGTGGAACCACTTTGTTATTTATTATTTTCATTATTAACCTCATCTATGAGTGTAGTTAAATGTTGATGTGAATGTTACATATTAAGACATCAATGCAAGGAACCCACTCGATGTAGGCAAGTAAACATAAACAACAGCGGACACTGGCTACAATTCAAACGTAGACGAGGAAAAGTTGTGAGTCTTATATACTGCATGCAGTCTATTTTGGTGTCGAAATTTCATAATTACTTGTATATAGGTTTGTCCGTGTTAAAAACAAAGACCAGGAAGCAGTAGTAAAATTAATGTCATGCAGGACTACAGAGATGCTTCACTTTCCAAATATGTTTATTTTTGCGGTGTGAATTACAATTATTTATCTTATAATTATATATAATTATCTATAATTACATATAATTATATATAATTATTTATAATTATATATAATTATTTATATTTTAAAAATGCCCATCCTCTTGAGGGAATAACGTGGTAGCTCGTAAGTGACTGTCACGACAACAATATTTAAAAAATTTCGCAGAAATATCCATCTATGCCTTAAGCGTGGGGCTGCCAGTCAATATCTCTCGAAATTGCGGCGTGATACTGAATTTATAGCAACGTCTAACGAAGCCTTGCCCTTGTATTACGTAACTTCAGAGAAATCAAATAAAAGACGCATGACGTTGTGAACAATTGTACGTAATAACTACAAAGGTAATTCGATTGTTCGTAAAACGGATAACAGCGGGGTGAAATTCGATAAAATAAAACTAGAACGGCCTGACCGTGGGTCGTAGATGAACCCCTGAACGTTGGGAGCCCGATATGCAAAGCATCTTGGAGGAGTAGCATAACATACACATATACATACATACAAAGATACATACGTACATACATGCATACATACATACATACATACATACATACATACATACATACATACATACATACATACATACATACATACATACATACATACATACATACACACACATACATACATACATACATACATACATACATACATACATACATACATACATACATACATACATACATACACAGTGTTATTACATACATATGTACATACTTATACACATACATGCATACATACAATACAACATAAAATACTTATGTTGTGTTAAAAGCGCACCAAAAAAAAATGGGTTAAGCAGCTTCTAATCGATAAGCAGTTACAGTTGTAAACATTTGAATTGGTACGTTGGGGAACTGTGGAGAATAAGTAAGCTTAAACAGGTGGGGTTTTAGATTACGATGAAGTGTTGTTATATTCCCTACATACTTAACACTAACAAGGGGTAAGTTCCAGAGGCGGTGCAGCAACTGAACAAGCTCAAGTTCCGACATTTGTCTTAACACTGGGAACTAAAAGTAGATTATAATTAGATGGTCGAAATTGTCTAGAAAGGCTTGCAGTAGTGAGCCGTGAATGTAAATATACTGGTTCCTGCAATGACATAAGAAGTGGTAGTGGAGTGAGAGAAACGAGGAGACCGGGTAACTCCCATTTCAATATGTCCTTGAGAGCAACATTATGACAAAGGGAATTGTAATAGTAAATTATACTGCTAAAAAGAGCAGTTGCAATAGTTTTGGTGGCAATAAAAGACATGTAATGGCGAATACGACGAAGGTAACCATTGTGATAAAAATAGCAACGACAAGTTTGTGAAATGTGCTGTCTAAATGTTAATTATTATCAAAGATGACTCCTAACTTCCGTGCTGAGACGGCCTGTGTGGAAATCTGACCCAGCATATTTGAGGGAACAAACAATTACGTTTACTACGCTGCTTTTGTGCACTAATAATAAGCAGCTCTGTTTTATTTGCATTTAACTTTAATTTTATGTCAGTCATCCAGTTGAATATATCATGGAGAAAACTCTGAGCTGGTTTAAGGAGCAATTTGTATTCGAGGTGGCCGAGGAAAGATACGTATGTGTACCATCTGCATATAGGTGGTGATCCAAGTTGTGTTTTTGAATAACTGAGCTCATTGGAGTAGTGTAAAGAGTAAAACGTAATGTGCCAAGAACAGAGCCTCGAGGAACGCCACATGAAGTGGCTAGTGCCGCTGAAAAGCAATCAGCTATCTTAAATATTTGGTATCTATCAGCTAAGTATGATGAAAACCAGCTCAGAGCTGTGCCAGCTATGTCATACCACATTGACAAGCGTTTAATAAGTTATATAATAGTCCCATACCTTTGTCGATATTTAGAGTAACAACATTAGGTATTTTAGAGTAACACCATTAGGTACTTTAGAGTAACGCCATTAGGTACTTTATGGTGACACCATATATACATACATACATACATACATACATACATACATACATACATACATACATACATACATGCATACATGCATACGTACATACGTACATACGTACATACATACACACATACATACATACATACATACATACATACATACATACATACATACATGCATACATACATACATACATACATACATACATACGTACATACACACATGCATACATATAAACATACATGCATACATGCATACATGCATACATACATACATACATACATACATACATACATGCATGCATACATACATACATACATACGTACGTACATACGTACATACATACATACATACACACACGTACATACGTACATACGTACATACATACAAACAAACATACACTTGCACGATTATAATAAGATGGTAACTTTGTGAGGTGCATCGCCCGCGAATATATTTATTTCACACGCCTTAACTGTTATTAAGAGTTGGGGACTACGTTCTATGTTCAATGTTGTTTCAGTCGGTTATCGTTCAGCCTCAGAACAATCAAATTTCCGTATGTCGTCATTGAAAGTGCGCAGCGGAGAATGACAATGGGGAACCGTGAAATTGCGTATGGCTGAGTGTCACTACAATAGTGCGGAAGAGTGCGGAGAAAATTTACCGACAACATGTTTCAAACATTAATATATTTTTACGGCACAGAAAGTAAGCATAGCCCATGACAAGACGCCCAGCGACAGAGCGACCGGGCGGCTTGACTTTGTTATCGCACGCGCCATTTAGTTCCATCCGGATCAAGAACGTTCGATTCTAGAATGTCTACTGCACCATAGAATCGCACGGCTAAATAAATATCTCACCTTCGGAAAAGGATGAACTCGTCACATTGTTGACTGAAGTGAGAATCAAAGTTGAGATCACAATTTCACAACGGAGGATGAGCGGGGAAGTTAGCCTGTGGTAGCTGAATCGTACCTAAGCTGGTCGCACGTTATTTGGTATCGATGCGCAAAGTGTGAATGTCACTTGCACTGAGCATGACAATACCTAGACATTACAGCAGGCAAAAATCAATAAGAACGCATAAAATCTAATGAAACGTTGCTGTAGCATGAGTTTATTATCTGCTGTCAAAGCACACACAAAGCACAAAATACGCCCGCATCGCAGTAATTTACCGATTGCACATCCACCGAACCATTGACATTATACGGTCCAGTATGACCTATGCAAGTTATAAATAAATTAACAATTACAAGTATCCCGCCATATCAAAACAGTTTTACTTCAACAGCTGTGCCAGCTGTGTATGGAATATATTGAAAAAAATAAACACATGTTGCAATGCAAGTCAATAAATAACATTAAAACAGACTCTACAGTATTGTTACACGATATCTTCCTATGTATCTAGTATAATGTCGCTTTCTGTATCACTCTATCAACTGGTGGTATGTGGTGTGCGTGCGTGTGTGCGTGCGTGTACGTGTGTGTGCGTGCGTGCGTGCGCGAGTGCGTGCGTGTGATGTGCGTTTGTGTGATTTAGCACATTATTGTTGTTTAACAAAACGTGGAAGTTATAGAATCAGACAGCAATATACATACGTGTTGGAGACGGTGTTGTGCTTCATAATAACGTGTATCGTTCTGTTTTTTTGTTGTTGTTAGAAGTAATTTATTTATTGATTGATTGGATGGTTGAATTGTTGACTGATTGACTGATTGATTGAATTATTGATTGATATTTTGCTTACTTTTGTCGTCCACATAGTGTGGTTACATAAAGGCTTCCTTAAAGTGGTTTTGGCTTGCATTGCATTCGCTAAATTTGTCCCGTTTAGTGTGAGGTGGAGCCGTGCATTTCTTGATTGGTCATGTGATCGCTTGGATTTCCATTTCCATTTTCCGCAGTATTCTTGCATATGGATCATCCAGTGTTTTCTCTAAAATCTGTATTAGAGTCCATGAATCCCATCAAAAAATCTGGATCTTTTCGACCGTTGTCCTGAAGATATTCAATTTGGTGTGTCTGCGGATGGACGCTCTGCAAACTGTTTCATTGCCAGGGTTTTTAACACTGGATATAATTTTGTGGGTTTTTGTAGAATACACTATATTTATAAAACTTCACTTTCTCAATTTGACTCACTCCTAAAGCGGGGATACCACGGTCAGCAACTTAGCAGACGGGTTAGTAAGCAGGAACATCTTATGGAGTAAACGTTCTGCTTCTTGTGTAATATATAATCACCTAACTAATAGTTTGAAAGACAGACCTGAACATTTTTTTGCAACAAATTATATTAAAAATATCATAGAATTACATGCAAATTAATTTCAGGTTTGCTTCTGTTATTGTTATTCTAATTAATGAAGTGGATTTTCAACAGCATTTGACATTTCTACAATGTCACGTTTTAGAAAGGCATTTCTCTGTAGAGTGATCCATTGTTGACTCGACACAGGTCGTTGCTAGTGGTTGCGAAGTCGACATTGTCAACGTTATTGGCAATCATGAGTGCAGCAAGAAATACCCCGTTACTATTTCATGGAGATGGGACATGGGGTATGTAGGAACGAAGGCCAGTCTTATTAAAAAACCTGAATGAAGTGACCCAAGTGAACAGTGTTTGTCTGACCTGCCAAAAAGGAAGTGGAAGACGGCAGTGTTGAAGGTGCTTTGTACAGATGAAGCAATAAGAGCAGTTGCGAGATGCAACATGGACAATCTTATCAAAATACATGCCTGCTGGTAATGGTATCATACCAGGGTACACGGCTGCTGTGACCGGTACAGTGAACAAAGCGTCTCGTCATTAGTGCAGTAGCACACGTATGCCAAGAGCCGTTGCTAGTGGTTGCGAAGTCAACATTGTCAACGTTATTGACAATCATGAGTGCAGCAACGACGACGTCCAGTGATTGCTGCACTTTCACATTTTGCTATGCAATGATCACGAAAGGGACGAAATATCTGCACAGGCCGCATTTTGAGGTGCCAGTCAATTTTTATAAGCTTATGATAGAAAATATAACTTAGAAGTTGGACGAGATAGTTAATGACTTTTAAATAAACAAAACATATTTTATGTTTTGTTTTATTGGAATTTATGTTCTAAAATTGTTTCGGGAAAACCACCCGCCTGGACCCACAAAACAGTTCCGGTTTACATAAAATGCACCAACTCAAAAACCACCCTCGCTTCTGGTCTGCAAACCCATTATTCTGCTTTGGTGAGAATACTAATGTAATAGTTCACTGGCATACGTTATATATTATGTAAGCAAAAGAGCTGATGCTTCATCTTGAAATGTGAAGGCAAAAGGTACTTTAGCATTCAAACATAATAATATTTGTATAACTCTGGGAATCATCTATCTTGTAGCTTAGCCGGTATCAATTAAATATTGAAAATAGTGTTACAACTCAAGGATATAATAACGACAAAACATTATAACAAACTTGCCCTATAATAAAAAAATATGTCAAAGATTAAAAAGGCAGATTTGCCTAAATTAATTGCTTTCCATAATTGTTCGCATTCTGCCTTCAATGTGTCCAGAGAATATTAGGCCGTGTTAACATCTAATTTTCAGCCGAATTATGATGCGGATCAACGAATTCGGCTCTGTTCACATACACCGAGTTAAGCCGGATTAAACCGCCAACTGAATTAGTGCACCAGAGGGCGTGGTGTGCGGGTCATATGCACTCATACATGCCCTCTGTCATGCAGCAGCGCTGCCATCGCAGAATCAATGCAAACGGAGCGTTCACTTTGGCTAATCCGCATCCTAATCAACCTGTTTTCCCGCTTTAGAATTCGGGTAGCTTAATGCGGATTAAGGGTGTTCACCTTGCGCTACCCGAATTGGGATCCGCATCCTAATGCGGATTAACGTTGTATGTGAAGACGGCCTTAGACTGGATGCGTTTTTTCCCGAAAAGCGAAAACGTAAAAATTAGTAGGCTGTTAGGTTGTTAGGAGTCTTAGTGGAAAGTTTAATAAAGGATATATAAACAAGGTAAGGCAGCAGCATGAAGCGTACGAGGATCCGGAAGTAACCAATCCCTAAGAAGTAACCAATCCCTAAGAAGTAACCAATCCCTAAGAAGTAACCAATCCCTAAGAAGTCACCAATACCTAAGAAGTAACCAATCCCTAAGAAGTCACCAATACCTAAGAAGTAACCAATCCCTAAGAAGTAACCAATCCCTAAGAAGTCACCAATACCTAAGAAGTAACCAATCCCTAAGAAGTAACCAATCCCTAAGAAGTCACCAATACCTAAGAAGTAACCAATCCCTAAGAAGTAACCAATCCCTAAGAAGTCACCAATCCCTAAGAAGTAACCAATCCCTAAGAAGTCACCAATACCTAAGAAGTAACCAATCCCTAAGAAGTAACCAATCCCTAAGAAGTCACCAATACCTAAGAAGTAACCAATCCCTAAGAAGTAACCAATCCCTAAGAAGTCACCAATCCCTAAGAAGTCACCAATCCCTAAGAAGTAACCAATCCCTAAGAAGTAACCAATCCCTAAGAAGTCACCAATCCCTAAGAAGTCACCAATCCCTAAGAAGTAACCAATCCCTAAGAAGTAACCAATCCCTAAGAAGTCACCAATCCCTAAGAAGTAACCAATCCCTAAGAAGTCACCAATCCCTAAGAAGTAACCAATCCCTAAGAAGTAACCAATCCCTAAGAAGTCACCAACCCCTAAGAAGTCACCAATCCCTAAGAAGTAACCAATCCCTAAGAAGTAATCAATCCCTAAGAAGTCACCAATTCCTAAAGAAGTAACCAATCCCTAAAAAGACACCAATCCCTAAGAAGTCACCAATCCCTAAGAAGTCACCAATCCCTAAGAAGTAACCAATCCCTAAGAAGTCACCAATCCCTCAGAAGTAACCAATTCCTAAAGAAGTAACCAATCCCTATGGTTTTGAAACCTGGACAATGACAGCTACAATAGAAAATCAATGACACTGGTACCACTACACTGGTGCGGAAGAATGCTAAGAAAACTGACCAACAATAATGTTTCAAACATATATAGTTTATTTTTACGGCATAGAAAGCAAGCCTAGCACACGATTTAGGCAAGACGTCCAGTAACAGAGAGGCTGGGCGGCTTCACTTCGTCAACGCATGCACCATTTAGTTCCGTCCGGATCACGAGCGTTCGATTCAAAAATGTGTATTGCACATCAGGATCGCACGGCTCATATAAAACGCATGTGTAAAAACCAGTTATATCACACGCAAACCTGGTTTATACAAATATTTAAAAAGTGCTACTGAACGGTCGTGTAAATAAAATATATCACCTTCAGTAACGGATGAACTCGTCCAAGTTTTGTTTGAAGTGCGAATAAAAAATGAGATCACAATTTCGCTTCTCAACCGTTATTTTGTATCGATTTTCAACGGAGGATGAGCTGTGAAGTGAGCTTGTGGCAGCAGAATCGTACGTACTCTCGTCGCACGTTCTTTTGTATCGACGCGCTAAGCATGAATGCTACTTGCAGTGAGCATGACGATGCCTAGAAACTACCACAGGCAAAAATCAATGAGAACACATCACATCTAATCAATCGTCGCGGTATCACGAGTTACTATTAACTGTGAAAGCACACACAAACCACACAATACATCCGCATCGCAGTCATTTGTCGATTCAATTTATTCCTATCAAACTTAGTTTGCATATTCACCTAATGGTGCGTGCGTGCGTGTGCGCCATGCGCGTGGTGCGTGACACGCGGTTAGTGTTGTGTGTGCGGTGTGTGCATGGTGCGTGGGGTGCGTGCGGTGTGTGCGGTGTGTGCGGTGTGTGCGCGATGTGTGCGTGGTGCGTGCGGTGTGTGCGGTGTGTGAGGTGTGTGCGGTGTGTGCGCGATGTGTGTGCGGTGTGTACGGTGTTTGCGGTGTGTTCGGTTTGTGCGTGGTGCATGCGGTGTGTGCGTGCGGTGCGTGCGGTGTGTGCGGTGTGTGCGGTGTGTGCGGTGTGTGCGTGGTGTGTGCGGTGTGTGCGTGGTGCGTGCGGTGTGTGCGGAGTGTACGGTGTTTGCGGTGTGTTCGGTTTGTGCGTGGTGCATGCGGTGTGTGCGTGCGGTGCGTGCGGTGTGTGCGGTGTGTGCGGTGTGTGCGGTGTGTGCGGTGTGTGTGGTGCGGTGCGGTGCGATGCGATGCGATGCGATGCGATGCGGTGCGGTGCGGTGCGGTGTGGTGCGGTGAGGTGTTGTGTGGTGAGGTGTTGTGTGGTGTGGTGAGGTGAGTGTGGTGAGAGTTTGTCGTATTTCAGTGCTACCAGAACGCGCAAACAGTCCATTAGTTTTTGAGAAAGATCAACTCAAGAACAATCAGATCTGACAAATCATTCGTTGGTAACTAATTTGGTGGAACATATTAGTAAGTCACGGTTTCTTTGCTCGGGAAAGCGGTCTCATGTTTACGCTGTATTTTCTGGTATGGCATTGTAGACTCTAATTCTATCGTGTTGCTGTGCGTGGAATTTCCTTGTTAGTCATCACACGATGTTCCTGTATTATTTTTTCGTTAGCTGCAATTCTTGTTTGTCGATTTACGATTGTATTCTTGTTAGCCGCCAAGCACAGTATTTTCTTGTATGCGTGTTTCTATTCCGTCGTCGACATCACTATGCAAATGCATATGCACAAACATAGCTGAGTAAACGATAAGATATGGGATTACCTCCATAGACAATACCACCCTTAGACAACCCCCCCACGACATTGTTAATCCGGCCCTGCAAACCAGAGAGGGAAAGGATTATTCTGACAAGAAGCGTATTTAGCACATTCCAAACTAATTCAACATCAGTTCGACTTCACATAGTGATCTCACTGGCCCGTATCGGCCGAAGACGCGCACAATGACGTAGTCACTGCCTCGTATGTTGTTGCCACAGGCGAAGGAGCAGCCAGTGGCGCCTTCTACTGGTGGTTCTGTCTTCGTCACCTAACACCGCCTGAAGTAGCCGTCGAACGGGCCGGCGTTGAGCGGCTTCTCCTCCGTGTAGACGTGAACCTGGACAACGCATTCATATATATATATAATCAGACTTTTCTCTGTTTACGTCCATGTGTTTCCAGAATACATACACACATACGTACGCACACATACAAAACGTGCGTATGTGCATACGTGCGTATCAGCATACCTGCATACCTGTACGTATGCATACATACACACATGCAGAATGCAAATATGCACGCATGCACGCACGCACACATGCACATACGCACATGTTCAAACACGCAAACATGCCCATATTCATATATGCAAACATGCATGCAAACAAGCACAAATACAAAAAATATACATAAATACATGCATGCATACATGCATACATACATACATACATATATAAAAAAATCGATACATACATACATACATACATACATACATACATACATACATACATGGATACATACATTCATACATTCATACATTATATGTATACAATACAACATGAATCATTATCCAAACAGAGGCTCACTTCCGGTCCCAAGCTCCCTCCTACTTCATCTCTGCCATAACTTCCCCAACAGGACATCTCGACTGCCACAACTGACGGACACATGCGTGGTTGCATAAACGACTGGTTGGCTGAGCACCATCATAGTTCTGGTGTCATTGAAACTGTGCACTTGGCACGTAACACAGTTTCAACGAAAAACGAAATTTTTCACAATTGTACTGAGATTTTACAAGTGAAATTAATATTATGAGTTTGATCCCTTGCATGTTTATAATTTATATTAGACAGGCTATTCACACAATTTTCCCACATTAATGTAACACGTTTTTTTACCTGACTGGCATCACCACAGTTGCCGCCACGCAAGGTGATTCGCGCGTCGAAGTTAGTGAAATAATTCGAGAGATTCGCTCTGAAGACGAAGTCCAGAGGGTTGTCCGATGACGTCACAGCCTGGCATGTGGCGCGGTCTTGGTCAGTGAAGACGGCGCAGTCCCCGAACTCACGAAATCCCTCAGCAGAGGCAA
Source organism: Lamellibrachia satsuma (assembly GCA_033239005.1). Classification (NCBI taxonomy): domain Eukaryota; kingdom Metazoa; phylum Annelida; class Polychaeta; order Sabellida; family Siboglinidae; genus Lamellibrachia; species Lamellibrachia satsuma. The sequence continues at coordinate 635,951 of BSQZ01000124.1, read as the reverse complement.
CGAAGAGTTCTGCGGCTACACATAAATAAGTGAACATAATCAGATATGTTCCTCTCAGCGTTCATAACATTGATACGGCTTAACATAGTAATACGTAACGTGCAGCACTGCTTACATTCAAACCTCTATTGCTGTCAAAATACCGTAAATATATAGTGCAACAAATAATAAATGTCGTCATTTAACTCTTTGTATGTAACATTTTGAATCAATTGCATGTAGTTGATTCGTATGTGAAACCGACTAGTTGACAAAACTGACTAGTTGACAAAACTGACTAGTTGACAAAACGATAATTCGAGTTTCCCGACATTGCATGTTGATGATGAAGCGAATCCCGATAAACAGTATCATTTAACAACACCGGCTTGCCGCGGGGACAATATTCCCTACCACCTGGCACTATCTACCCACGGTTCCCTACCACCTGGCACTATCTACCCACGGATCCATAACACTGCCTAATAAGGCATTTTTGGATCACTTTACAGCACGCAATTTCTGAAGAAAATTTTTTTTTAATTTTAAAATGTCAATATCTATTGTGACATATTTGGAAATATTTTATTTGATTTCACATACTTTTTCAAAAACTCTATACTTATATGTAAGCCTGTTGTTACGCTATGTATCGGATTATTCATCAGTCGTATATGTCTTTGTGTATTTTTTGTATGATGAAGTGTATTTTTTTATATTAACAAGTTCACTTTATCCATATTCCAAATTGAAACATGCATGACACATGGCAAATCGTAGCTAACATTAATTATTGTTCTGATGTACGTGTATAATGTAACGGAAATCGGAACAGTGCCAGTTGTCGTGGCAGTTAGCCATGACACTCTCAAAACAATAGAACACAAAAAACACTCAAATGCCTAACTAAAATAAAATAGCCACCAAGGAAATAATAAAAGAAAGGATATCGATCGACCTACCCCAACAGTTAAGAAAATAACAGGAAATACATATATTATTGTGTTGACCCTGACCGTTACTGTAGAGCATCATTGTAAACCATTATTATGTCATTTGTTGTATTATGTCTTTGTTGCGAACATTTCCCTATACTCCACTTCGTTGCCAACATGTCCCTTCTTTAATATTTCGTCCAATATTCCACTTTGAAGCAGGAACTGAATTAATCGTTAGTTGAAACCAACACACCATAACGTGTAAAAACACGATTGTGAATAATTAATCCTACATAACATGGGAACTACTTTTGGACACGAATATCGTCGTTATCATCAAACCTTCCCGCCGACAGTCGTCATTACGTCATCACTTTCAGCATCCATTTCGTCCACCTGTGTGGTCAGCTCTCACTCACCCCATCCTCAACCCTTTTCACCCCCGTGTAGCATAAGGCGACAACAAATGTCATCCGGCCAACGAGCCAGGCGAGTTCATTCCAGGTTTCACCAGCCAACATCTCGTCAACTTCTCCAAACATAGTTCCCATCAAGCACACACTCGTCATTCTCATTAAAAAATTCTAATTTCTCTCTCACCTGTCACTAAAATAATTTCTCCCACCAGCTACTCACACCATCCATCATTGTCATCAATCGATTCAGCCATCATTGTCATCAATCGATTCAGTCATCATTGTCATCAATCGATTCAGCCATCATTGTCATCAATCGATTCAGCCATCATTGTCATCAATCGATTCAGCCATCAGTATCGTAATTATATTCTTTAGTTTTCACTTTCTCAACCGGAGTCACCCACAATAAAACAAGGCATGTTCTCATCGGAGAAACACATGCAAAGAATACAAGGATGTCCACAACACCAGATTGGATTTGTCACAACGTTTTTGCCTTGAAAAGGGTAACGAATTTTGCAGGCAGCTAGGGTTGCAGATATTGGTGATCTAAAACATATTTTTCATGTCTTGTATGCGTTGCATATGCAATGGAGAGAGAGCAGTGTCCACCATAAAGGAAGTAAATGAATGATTCAGTAGTATATATGTTTCACCGATGCCTTTCAACAGATTCGAAGTAATTACATGGTCGTTAAAAGAGAACGTTTCTGTATGAAATGTACCAGCTGGATGTAAACGTGAATATACTAAACAAACTCCTCAGCTCACCGTCAAACACTTCTATTTCGCTCTGATGGAAGAATCCAGCTACGCTCGCAGCCACGAACAAGTAGCGCCGCCTGGTGTAGCGTGGATGTTCACAATTCAGACTGACGATTTGTGCTTGTCCCAATCTTCCGTGTGTGGTACACTTCAGAAAAGGCACCTCGCTTGACGGTTCTAAGGTACTGGTCCGTCAGACCCACGGCGAAATTTATTAGTCGATCTGTAAAAAGTCGACATAAGTGCAATTGCTTACCATATTGGAAGCAATTGTAGGTATGTTTCTGTGTCGCGGAACGGCATGGAAAGAGGCTATTCAACCAGCAGTGACCAGTGTAGCCACCTACTGGCAATCACTGGGTGAACAGACAAAATAGCGACGTCGATTACCATTGCGCAACATAAAACATTCCTGAATATATTTATCATTGCTTCACATTTGGTGATTTCATTTGGTTGCATTATATAACTATTTATCCGCACATGACAACAACAACAACAACATAATAGGCAGCGTCCACTGAATACTGTTCGTTGATACACCCGTTCGGTGCCCATTCTGTGTAACATTGTGGTAACAAATCAACTAGTGTTATATATTCTACCACACATTGTCTATACGTGTACTATGATGCATGTTTATGGCTGAAATATATCATACGAGCGCGGGGGTCAAGGTTGGTTCGTTCATTTTAATGTTTTTATTCCTCTGGGTGTGTGGGTCTTGAGTGTCAACATTTCAAATGGAATGCGTCAGAATTTTTCAAATGTGGAATTACATGTTTTCCTATGTGCAGCTGTATTTGAAAATGCAACAATGATATGTACAAATATGTACCTAGATGAATGGAGCAACCTTAAGTACTTGTCAAGTTATTGCAGCATGCAGCGCTGGCGAGAGTGGTTGTTGCTTGACTGGTGTCCGGTCCACCGTGTGGCGCCACTGTTATGAATCGCATAGTGTGCAGAGCACGTCTGTGTAATGAACCAGGAACCGATTTATGCAGCCGCAGGCTGTTTTGCGCACCACCGCAAATCGGGTGCCGATTTGGGTCCTAACCAACGGAGAATTTAAACAAATTGTGCTACGATTCCTTCCTTGGGACGTAGATGAACAGTAGAACGTTTGACGCCCGGGGTCGAAAGCGTCTAAGAAGTAGCATAGCTTACATATGCAAGTTCCATATTTGTAATATTGTAATTATAAACTACATATGGCTGATTTTCTCCACGTGCGACGCCGGGTTACTCACTTACGCTTAAATATTCCTTTTTTGGGACTTTGTTTATAATTTGCTATTGCAATGAACATTATCAACAAAGCGTGTGCTCTCAAAAACTGTTTATAAT
>BSQZ01000124.1:600000-627500 GCA_033239005.1 Lamellibrachia satsuma | reverse complement strand
CTCCGCTGTTATTGGGTCACTCTTGATTATTAGTTTTATTCAACCGGGACAGTTCGGATGGAAGATGCCCAAAAACCAGCATCAGGGATTCAAATAGGACGTCATATGGATGTAATTATTATCGTTGACTGACTTCACAGCGTCAGTCCTCATCGTGCTTTCAAATCTAACATCTTCAAGGGATGCCAATTGTCTTGATCCCTACTTCACCTCTTCCTGGATAAACAATGTATACGTCACATCAAATGTTGTCCGAGCAATATCAGTTACATAACATTTGTGTGACGCCGATATAAGTTTTAATGTCTTCACCGTCAGATCAGCTGTGATATTTCTACATATCATTTATTCAATTTACAAACCTTGGAAAGCCTGTAAGTGAAATCAATGGATAACGTAGAGAATATTCTTAACGTGGACGTTGCTTTCCGCCATTTGGATGTTTTGTGACGACCAGGGAAGTTGATTGGACGAAAGCCCCATATATAGGAGCTGAGTACAGTTGCAATTTACATGTTAATATTTCATTAAAACAAAGCTATTAAGCCTCTCGTCAGAAAACGTAGAAATCGTCATGATGATGGTTCCTATATTGTGGACCCACACACACTAATACATTATCACACCACTTACACAAAACAACCATTGCCATCAAGAGATAATTGAGCGCCATCGAATAAAGCTATTTTTATTTTACTAAAACCATTCCACTAATTTTCTGGATTAAATACGCAGGTAAAAGCTAATGGGGACATATTCGTTAATTTCAACCATACATATTATCGATACATTACAATATTATGTTATATTGTTACAAAAAAATTGCATTGTCCATCCATTCTGTACTCGAATTGGTGCGTATCAAATAAGTGTGCGTGTATAGTGCATAATGTTCGGTATCATTCTAGCACAATACGGATATAAATGTGTCGTTAATATGTAGGTTAATACCTCATCCGACGTGACCGTTCAGCGTATAATTCGGATTAATTAGTGATGTAGTTAACTGAAACGTTATCCAATCTCGCCTGGCCATAACTTTTCGATAAAATGCTTACTTAAAACGTATTTGATACACTTCTTCTTGGCAACACACATGTTACTTTGGAAGGGGCAACCGCACACTTCATATTATAATAAGATATATCAGAAGCAACAATACCAAAAGCTGAGTCAGTATTATGATTATGATGATCATGATTAAGATTAATATTACGATTATGGTAATGATGATTATTTTCATGATAATGCTTGTCATTGTTGTTATGATTATGATTATCATTGTGATTGTGATTCTGAATATGATTATTATTGTGATAATTAGAATATATATATATTAGAAAATATAAAAATATAGTATAATTAATATAAACATGATAACTATGATAATCATAATAATAATTGTAATCACAATAATCATGATAATCGTAATAATCATATCACTCATCGTAATCATGAAAATAAAAATAATTAAAATAATCATAACAAACACAATAATAAAAATTATCACAATTATTACAATTATAAAATAATCACAACAATCACAATAATCACAATTATCACAATAATCACAATAATCACAATTTATAAAACACGCTTCCCATGCTAGCGAGTTGGTTTCACCACACCTGAACATGGACACAGAATGTCTTTCTGAGCCTCCTTCACATACTCCTGGATGGACTCGTGCAAGTACCACTGTCGCTGTGCACTCATGCCGGTTGCTGGCAAAGCGACAGTTGCGGTGGTTTTCAGTGCACTGTACTCGCTGTCCATGCTGGCGAAGACTGCCTCAGCCGAGTCGAGTGCGTAGTGCAGGTTTCCAGAGTATGCAGAGAAAACCGAAAGTGCATGTTCATTTGGCACGAAGCAGGGTCTTGTAGAACTAACTGCTGACCGATGTGGGCTAGCCAGTCTCCAACAGTCAATTAACTCTTATCGTCTTCTGTTCCGACCAGTTGGGCAGAATTGATGGGGAAACTCCCGTTTACCACAGACTGACACTCATCCAACGACGATACAGCGTATCGTAGGAATGCTTGCTGAATGTCGGCTGCACACATAGTGTGTCCTACTATCAAGACATTTAGATTTGTTATTTTATGGAGACCCATGGAATTCCATCAAGACATTGCTTAACTTGAACTTGTCAAGAGACGTCGCAAAATGGCTTCTTTCTTTTCATTTGTGAAGCGGAAGTGCTCATATGCACAAAAGTTATTCTACTAGAAATTGCCAAGCCATGATATTCATCAAACTCATTATTATGCAAAACTAAGAATCAGGTGGCTGTCTGTTGGTTGTATTTGTGCTACTACAGTTCAAAGGGCATGGATCCTTATAAACGCGTCATAGGCATGACGTCAAACACTAGTTGGTGACACCAAATATAGCGGAGTCGCCTCCCCAGCAAGACGACCAGTTGAGCCGCACAAATTCGAAGAAATCCGCAATCGATACCCCGCACTAAAACTTCAAATAAGCATTTTATTGTAAATGGCTTGACGTAGTCAAGTAGTGGAATAAAGCAACAGCATTGATCGTGAATCCTGGAATAGTAAAGTAACTGGAAATTGTATTTTATATCTACATATACACGGGCGTCACGCACGTGCATTATCACAATTGTTTCTCCCAATACAATGATAGTTTTAATATCAGATGTATTCAAAAGTTGCTGCTTCACCACATTATAAATAATGCTCAAAACAGTGTGAGTAACATAGAAACAATTATAAATCTTCAAATGAGGGAGAGGTAACTACGTCATACATTTGTGACGTCACACCCCCTGACGACAGTTCCGCCCCCGGCGACCGGATCTAACCCTAACCCTAAACATTACGTAACTCGGAACAATCGTAGATTATGGCCCCTAACCATTACGTAACTAGGAACAATCGTAGCCGTAGCAACGGGGTTTCCACTAGCAATAGGGTTTTCCTTAGAGTTTCCGCTGATACAATCACCAGGGGGCGCTCACGGGGTTTCCCTAGGGTTTGCGCTGATACAATCGCAAGGGGACGCTCACGGGGTTTCAGGTGACTACGTGCACGGCTTCTTGCGCCTGCACAGCATGCCCACAGCCTTCTGGGTAGCTTGAACACACCCAAGTGACTGTATCAGCGCCCCCTGACGACTGCAGCTAACCCTAAACCAGCTACTCTGGACCTCACCACTGTACAACATCGACAATTTGTATATAATCATATCGAAGTCGTTGAATGTGGTTTTAGTAAGTTGTACACATATTTGCTTATTTATATAAAAGGTGAACACATATTTTGCAGTTCCCGTGCACTAGATTTACGCCAATTTACGGGTGAATAGTTGTTCTAACGCGGGTTTAGGAGGACGTTACGGTTACATAAGTTTTATTTGTTTTCTGAATCCTTCTGTGCAACAATTAGTGTCACGCACTTCCATATTTGGTGTCGCGAACGGGAGCGACAAGCCGCATACAGAGCAATACCCAATAAGGACATGCATTGACGTAAGCCGCACGCAGAACAATACCCAATAAGGACATGCAGCTGACGTAAGCTATAAACGTGTCAGGATATGCAGTTTGCGGGGAAACCCCGTTATGTATTACAGGACTGAGGCGGTATAGGCAATATATAGGTGTCGACATTGCGCGATCAGATAAGTGAAATTAATCAAATTACTCTGAAATGAGACGAGCAAAAAAATCGATTTGGTTAATCACCTTTAAAAATGTTTGTAGGTTTAATGATACGTCATGCTAATCATCGTCCAAATTGTTGCTGCAGGTGTGATCTGTCTCACTGAGGGTTTTACTAGCTAACGTTGTCTCATAGACGGCGCTAGTTGTAGATACTGACTCATAGAGCGCCCTGCTTTACGGCGTCTCGCAGAGGACGCTTCATGCAAAAATAACTTACATATAGCGCTGCACACTAATGTTGTCTCACAGAGGGCGCTACAAGTTATGTATTTCTCACATAATGATCTACTGGCTAACTATGTGTTACATAGAGGTGCTACACCTCAACTCTGTATCACACAGTGTCTCACAGAGGGCGCTACAAGTTATGTATTTCTCACATAGTGATCTACTGGCTAACTATGTGTTACATAGAGGTGCTACACCTCAACTCTGTATCACACAGTGTCTCACAGAGGGCGCTACAAGTTATGTATTTCTCACATAGTGAGCTACTGGCTAACTATGTGTTACATAGAGGTGCTACACCTCAACTCTGTATCACACAGGGCTAAACCTAACATATGATGCTACATAACAACATTGTCTCACATAGGGCGCTACATACGGAATCTATCTCACAAAGGGCTACTTTAAAAACTATTGTGTTCTACCTTGTACGAAGGGAAAAGGGCACATTTGCGAGAAAAAAGACACTTTTGCTGCCCATTCGTTTACACTGATAGTTACTGGTTGGCAGCATACGCAAGTAGTAGTGATGGAAGCATCCCATTCGTACGAAGTTGTAAAAACATCCGTTGCTACATCTTATTTAACACGAGGCAAATTGCTTATTTAAGCAAGTAGCATAATCATCTCAATATATATAATTGGCTATTGTTCTCACTGTACAAACTTCTCCTTCTTCTAGATAGGACAACACAACAGGGCGCATTCATCTACGTCAAAACAATCGTATGTGTTGTTGTGCTATATATATATATATATATATATATATATATATATATATATATATATATATATATATACACACACACACACACACACACACACTCACACACATAATATACGGGGATAAGACACGGGAGAAATTACCGGGGTTAAATGGCCGTTGGGGTTTATGACCTACCAACAACTTATTATTTTATTATTTTTTCATCACAACACGATAACGGATTCAGCCGCATGCTGTCATAAATATTACTTAACCATATGATATATCGTTGTTCGTTTTTCGTTAGATTTGTGCTGTTTTTAAACGGGTTTGACGAACTTTTATTACTTCTTTTAAATCGCAGCACGATAATTTGATGTGGCCAATTACTGACTTTATCTATAAATTATATGTTGACAACATGATTGATAACAAACCAAATGTGTTGTTATTGCACAAACCAGTACACGTATATTTACATATGTTAGCATTCGGACAGCTGGAATTGAAGCGGTGTATATAACGACATCAATGTATTTGTTTATATTCCTCGATTCTAGCTGTGGTATCCTAGTTAACTAGCATTAACAATGCTGCCATCCAAAGAAACAGTTTCAGGACGGAAAACTACGCCACTGATGTGTCAACGTTCAAACAACAAGTGTTCACCTGTACATTAATCAGTTTTGTCACATATCAGTATGTTTTCAACATGTTGACGCAGTTCATGTACAATACGGTACAATATATATATATATATATATATATATATATATATATATATATATATATATATATATATATTTGTATTGCGCTAAAAACTCTCGGAAAACTCAAGTTTAGTAGTGCTCCAAAACAAAAGGGTTTCACAATTTCTAGCCGGTTTAGCAATTCTAGTCGTAAGCAGTAGGATCATTGTGCTGAGGAGCTGTAAAGAATAAGATAGTTTAAATAAGTGTGATTTTAGTTGTAGTGCTGTATTTCATTAGCGTTAGTATGAACTTTATTAGGAAGTTAGTGCCACTAACAAGACCAGTTGCAATAATTTTGGCGACAAAAACACACATACAGGCGAATATGGAGAAGCTCAATACATACCATATTCAATTCATGTATTATCTTCGGTTCGGCGAAGATGCGTAGGCTCTAAGTTCTCATATCAAATGTACATTGACATTTTAATAATGCGGTTTAGTGCACTCTAGTTCTAGTTCAGCTTGAAGTACACACTTATATCAATATTTTTTATTGACAAAGGAAGAAAATAGAATGGAATACGTTAATTATTGATTGTGGAAATGGTAGCTGGAATATGTTTGAAAACAAATTGTTTCATAAAACCATGGTATACATATATGGATGTAGTCGTGGATAGATGTAATTGTAGCACACATCAATTGGATAATTCGTGCAACTGCTCCAATATGTATTTGCTTCAGCAAGGGTGGAAATATAAGCAAAACAAACAAGATAGCTATGCATACAACCAATGCTTCCAACTACATGTATGCGATTCTTCTAGGAAGTCACATTAAAAGTAAATACCCAGTATCTGACTTCAAAACTAGCTTCTTGGAAGCACATCATGGCTAAATAAAACACACCAGCAATGCCGGAATAAACGTAGTACGCTCGTACCAGGCCCCCTACGAAAAGAGGCAACCCATAAAATCACTTATTATCCATGATGTCTCACCAGAGGCGACTATGTATGACGTGTTGATCAAGAGAATTCACAGCTACGTAGACATTGGTATATATACATTGACAATACCACGCGTCTCGATCTTCGACTTTAATACAATCGAACATGGCCCCCACGTCGTTAATCCGGCACTACAAACCAGCCAGGAAACGCATTTAACACATTGCACGCTAATTCACAATCAGTTCGACTTCACACAGTGATCTCTCTGGTCTGGTCGCCACACGCGAAGGAGCAGACAGTGGTGCCGTCTACAGGTGGTTCTGTCTCCGTCACCTGACACCGTCTGAAGTAGCCGTCGAACGGGCCGGCGTTGAGCGGCTTCTCCTCCGTGTAGACGTGAACCTGTACAACATATCCAGAAAGGTCGTCATATTGTTCTCTCTTTACATTATGTATATAAAGTGTTTATGTATAAAAATAATGAACTTTATTTAAAGACTGGTTTCCAGAGAACGAACCTGTTCAATAATGTGTACAGGGTCGCTACAATAAAAACAGTATATATATATATATATATATATATATATATATATATATATATACATGAAACTTAGTGAAATAAACCAAAAGTCAGCCTGAAAGAACGATTAGCGTAATTTATAAACATTATTGCTATAATTTGTGTATAATACAAATGAGACAATGTATTTGTAATAACATTTAGGCAATCAGAAAATAAAGTTAGAAAACATAATACAACTCAGTTAAAGTAGCTTATACAAACATTTAAAGCGAGTTTCAAATAATGAGTCCTTGAAAGCGTCCATGGGAGCTTATATCTCTCCAGAAATAAAACATATATTATATTATATATTATATATTATAACATGTATACGCATACATAAACAAATGTACACATGTACACGTGTACATGCAGAATCTGTACAACCAACGTAAGTCGTGGCAGTGGTGAAATGGTGAGTGGCGGCACTAGTGGCGAGTTTGCTCGCTCACATGGCCATCATTTAAATTAGACACCATATAAAAACGAGTTGTCCCTCATTATAGCAATAATTTTTTTACTTGACTGGCATCACCACAGTTGCCGTCACGCAAGGTGATGCGCGTATCGAAGTTAATCATCGATATCGTGAGATTCGCTCTGAGGACGAAGTCCAAAGGATTGTCTGATGACGTCACAGTTTGGCACGTCGTGCGGTTGTAGTCAGTGAAGACGGCGCAATCTCCGAACTCGCGAAATCCCTCAGCAGAGACGACGACGTGTTCGGCAGCTACAAATCAAGAAGAGAACATAATGATATATTATATGTCTATTAGCGTTACGTGTTTTACAGAACATAGGTAAATAGAATAGAACCACCAGTGTATTTAACCATCAGTATCATTATTTAAGGTATTTTTATTTTACTCAACTGGCATCAGCAACAAACAAACAGGATGTTTGCAGAAGAACAGGCAGTTTATATTGGAGAAATACACCACCAGCAGCATCAGCTTCATCATCGCCATCATCATCACCACAATTTTCGTCACCATCATCGCCACCACAACCACCACCATTAACTCCAAAATCACCATCAGCAGCAGCAGCACCAGCAGTAGCAGCAGCAGTCACAGCAGTAGCAGCAGCAGCAACAACAACAAAAGCAACATCACAAACAGCAATAACAACAACAGCAACAATATTTGCTGTAATAAATGATGTTGTGAATGTTGACAACGTTAATACACCACTATATCAGCTTACCATTAAACACTTCAACTTCCATCAGAAGGAAGTTGTCTCGTACGTTCGCCGCCAAGAACAAGTAGCGCCGCCAAGCGTGCAGTGGATGTGTACAATTCAGGCTGACGGTTTCAAATCTTCCCATTGCTCCGTGTGTTGCACATTTCAGGAATGGCGAATTGAATGGTCCGCTGCCACTGTTCGGCTTCTGGTCCGTCAGACCCACGGTGAAGTTAAGTAGTCGATCTACACGAAACCGGCATAAATAACATAATAAGGGGGCAATCCATAAAGTATGGGACGCTTATTTGGACTGTCTTAGACCCTCCACCCCTATACACCCCCCAATGATTCATAGTCCTACCCAAGGGGATTATTGGTGTCTTTGATGACCAGCGAGACACCGGTGCTGCTTGTGGAGTTCAACAAAGGTGTACGTCCTCCTCATCAAGCCGCTCCAATTCAACATCATCCATGTACGCACTTGACTTTTCGGTGACGTTTTTTCGTTGTGATGCAACAACTAGGCTGTTATTTTTGCTTTTTGTTGACACTAAGTTTGCATACTTTTTTCGCGCGCTACTAAATACTTCACTAAGGCTTGATGTCACGGATTTATGGGATTTCCGCTCACTAGATTGGCTCGGGTCTAGTTGGGATGCCCCAAGAAGACAACAAAGACAAGTGAAAGAAACAATTTACATTTAATGCACGATAGTTACTAAGTAGTTTACAAGGAAACAAGTAGCCACTTGTGTTCATGTAATATAATCTAATATTCCGATCATCTGACGATCGGACCGGGGTTAACCAACAAGTGTATTCTTAGAAGCTTCTACTAACATACGATCCTAACACACAAAATATGTCTGTACGTAAATTCAAACTAAAACCTATATCATCAATACTCCGCCACGGAAATCTACCAGGTTGGCGTGAAGGCATATCTCACATGAATAGTCGTACAACCGCCTCCATGTATCCACAGCTGCACGGTTGATTCTAAGACGCATAATACCTAAACAACATCCTAATTAAAATTGAGGACGACAAGTGCCCAAGCAATATAATATTTAATTATTATGCATCTAATGCCTAAACATCAACAAAGTCGAATCACTGAATTCCTTCGATCCGTTCATTAGGCCTGGCCTTTGTGTAGCGGCCTGTCCCCATTACCACGGGTGACGTATATGATTTCCTGGTCGTCATGAACGGAGGGTTGTCGCCGTTTGGCATATCACTTCGGCAGTCGTGTCGCTTGCAGTCGAAGAGTGTCTGGTCATCAGCCGAATAGTGTACCGCCGGCCGTCGAAGAGCGGGTCGGTGTACCGTCTGTAGTTGACGAGTAGGCCTTTCTTTGCCGAACAGCGCACCGCCTGCAGCTGAAGAGCGGGATGTTCGCTGTCGTCGAGCGTACTGTCTGCAGCAGGAGAGCGGTCTGTCCGCTGTCGTCGAATGTACCATCTGCTGCGAAGAGTGGGCTGTTCGCCCCGCCCCGCGCGCCGTCCGCTGTCATCGTGCAGTTCGTTGCCTCACTAGACGCAGTGGACGGGCGTCCAACAACACCTCTTTATATATGTTGAGCTTCTCGGCCGTGTTCTTGGTCAATATTTCTCTCACGCGTTCCCTTCTTTGTTGGAGAGTATACAATTCTACTGACAGACACAAAGCCTTATTTTCCACGTGGTTGACCCACTCGTGCCCTTGACTTGACATCCGTCACAGTGACAGTGATCTGGGCTACACGACCCTGCTGTGTCCACTCTACTACACAGTGATCAGGGTTACACGACCCTTCTGTGTCCACTCTACTACACAGTGGTCTGTGCTACACGACCCTTCTCTGTCCACTCTACTACACAGTGATCTGCTCGCCGAAATCACCATAAGTGCATCCAGTCTCTTTTTATAATCCTTCTTTCTGAGATAACACACGGCACTAGTTCCACAACCACCGTCTCCTGGTTTAGTCTACTAAGAAAAGGTTCCTGTATATTAGCATAAATAACACGAATCACCCCTAAATTGGGTAATACTCCGGTCCCTGCCTACTCAATATGTAACATTCTCAAAGACAAACAAACCCACGCCGTAGATACGGACACGGGCGTACTTGAGCAAACAAATTACATACATCAGGTCGGTTGCATTATTTCATACTTGAAAGGTTTAACTAAATAATAAAGAAACAGGAAATAGTATTATGATAAAAAAATAGCAGAAATGCTACACATGGTAGAATCCGTAATCTTTTTCCCTTTTCAGTTGGAATTCAATTGAAATATACAACAAAATCGGGCAGAGCAAACAATGCTATCAGACTCACATCGACAGCTAGACCAGCTAGACAGCTTAACAACGATCGCCATGACACACCCACCCCCTATAACGCTCCGTAACACCCTCAACTCCATATATAACCCTCCATATTGCTTACGCGAACACCCTCAACTCCATATAACGCTCCGAATCGGTTACGCGGACACCCCACCCAATAAGCATGACGTACTTCATGGATAACCCTAGGAAGACGTCTTGAATGATATACAGACGAGGCAATCAACAACGTGAGACAGTGGACAACCGGGGATATCTATATTGCACGGGAGATGGCGATGATGCGAGATGATATGAGGATGTGAACGGCCCCCACTGGCCACGGCAGGTGTGAAGATATGAAGACGAACACGAGGCATTGTGTGGTAAATTCATACTGCAACATACACACACGCACAGACCCACACTCACACTCACATACGCACACACACATGCACACACACATGCACACACACACACACACACACACACACACACACACACACACACACACACACACACACACACACACACACACACACACACACACACACACACACACACACACACACACACACAAGCAAACAAACAAACAAACATAAACACACACACTCACACACACACAAACACACACACACACACACACACACACACACTCACACACACACAAGCAAACAAACACACACACACACACACACACACACACACACACACACACACACACACACACACACACACACACACACACACACACACACACACACACACACACACACACACACACACACACACACACACACACACTTGTTATGGTTGTTATGCTACCTTGCACATCCCATGGGACATGAGTACTCCTTTATATATGTGTGCATATGAGCAAAAGGTCGTCACAAAAATGTCACACACTAGGAATAGTTTGTTTTAATTAGTTTTTTTCAGGTTGGATGTATACTTCTATCATTACTCTAGAGTAGGGAAAGGATGAAAATATAGTTGTTCAAAGCAGTAGACATATATAAGATGATTTGTGTTTCTTAAAGGCATGTATATTCATAGTGACCATCAGTGCATAAATTTCCATTTACTTTGCAATATATATATATATATATGTTCATGTTGCACAAATGTAAACTAAATTTAAATGTGCCTTTTAATGGGTTTCTAGAAAGTGTGGTGCTTTTAATAGGTATGTTTCAATGATACCTGCCATTGAAAGTTACTATGACAAAAACGAGATACGTTACCAGTTATGTTTTCGAGAATACACAAAACAATATAATGTTGCAAACATTCTGTCGGTACTTTACACTTTCGTAGAGCAATATATTGGGGACAACATACACGCAGATTTAGAAAGGCAACGCTAGTTAATTTGCATTGCTAGCTGGCAGCTCCCGAATAGCTTCATGTGTAACGTTATTGAAGGCCCAAAATAATGTTTTAGGCTTTGAAATAATTTTCTCAGAAAACCTGCAAAAAGAACAGCAATTATGTATATACATACACACGCACACAACCAACAAAAAGAACAGCAACTACGTATACACACACAGACACACACACACATACATACATATATATATATATATATATATATATATATATATATATATATATATATATATATATATACATATATACATATATACATATATCTATAAAATATTATGTATATATGAACATATATATATATATATATATATATATATATATATATATATATATATATATATATATATATATATATATATGTATATGCTCACACACACTCACTCACACACACACACACACACACACACACACACACACACACACACACACACACACACACACACACACACACACACACACACACACACACACACACATTACACGCACACACGCACACGTACACACACACACGCACACATACCCTTATCATAGCCATATATTTTACTTACCATAGTCAGAATTCTTTACGTTGGTGATGCGTACCCCGGTAACTCGGGTTCTCCCCACCCCGAAGTCCACAGCCCACCATGCGTTGCTTCCACGTCCTGCTGTTGTGAACTGGCTGTTTTTGTTTCCGTCATTGCCATTGGAAGCTTCATAGTTGCCGTATGTTGAACTCATGAACGCCGGTTTGCCAAGTGCAATGTTCACTTCGGTTGTCACTACAACATTAAAAATATCTGACTTCACTCGATAGCTTCTAGTTGGATTATTACACACGAGTGAATACATGATTTGGAGCACAACGAAAAGCGGGGATATGAGTCTGAAGATATTAATTATGTAATTATGGGAGATATGGTAGTTTTTTGGAGGATGTACTACAAAGAGATTTGCCAAAAAAAACTATGGCATATGTCGTATCCACCGGCAAACCATTTCAACCATGCTGTAAAATAGCCAGGCCCGTAGCTGGCATAGTTTGAGTGGGCGTAGATGGTGAGCCATGATAGCTTTCCAAAGAAGGCTTCTAGGTGAAGAGTCCAGTTTCCATCCCTCTCAACCGTGATCGAGTCCAACAGGGTCACCATCATTTACATATATACCGACCACATCGTGAAGTGTGGAATGACAGAGTGCTTCTTGCCTAACTCTTCCTTGACTTTTTGAACATTCTTGTTCTTCATAGCGCAGCGGATTCAATACATCGCGAAGTTCAGCTTTGTGATTATTATCTCTCTTCTTGAGCCACTTTTTTACATTTTGGCTAGTTATTTGACGTCCACATCATGTTCATGACAATTGTCAGCAAGCCACTTTTCAAACATCTTATGCCATAGAACTTCGTTGGTCAGTTGGTATCCTCTCAAGGCACAGATAACATTGGGCCTTTGCATCTATGAGTTTCTAAAACATTACCATTTTCAATTATAATTGTTGAATATCGCGCCAGTGTTTTCTAAGAAAATCTCGTCGAACAGACATCATCGTAATGTTATGGATCGCACCGTACTGATGCATAACCCTGCGTCACAAGTGCCGTAGTTCGTCGAAATGAAAGTACACATGTATACATCTGTTCCTATTCTTGCCAATAGGAGTAGCCCCACTCATCGTATCGTCACTTCCACAACTTAATCATGATTTCAAAATGGACAATTCGGAGTAATACAAAACGATTCGTAGGCAGGGCAGCACACTGTTGTTTATGACTTCAGAGTGATATATATATATATATATATATATATATATATATATATATATATATATATATATATATATATATATATATATATATATATATATATTTTCAATGCACAATTGTTATTGATGCAGAATATGTAAATCAAATGTAACTTGTGGAAGTGGCGAACTGGTGAGTTGGTGCCATTGGTGGGAGTTTGTGTTCGAGGGTCAAAATCAATACATGCGTTACGCGCGTAGCTCACAAGAAGCAGTAGTGTTTACAAGATCTACCGCCAGGTGTCAATATTTGAAAATGGAAAATGAAAAACGGGAGCGTGTTCATGAAAACGTGGAAAAGTGTTCATGAATAAGCGGGAAAGTGTTCATGAAAAGCGGGAAAAACCCTTCTCCAGTAAACTTTCGTCGTCGTTTAGCGGTTTTCGTTGTTTTCATGCGTTGCTTAAGAATCGGCATTTTTATGTACCGTTCTATTTCGCGCGCGATCACATGACATCATTTGACACCTAATAAATAAGATATTCCATAATGTCCTCGTGATCACAAAGATATTGATTTTACGTTGAACTTGGTTTGCTTTTTGAACATTACATGCTGGACATGTTGTCCAAAAAGTGGGAAAGCGGGACGAAGAACATAACTGACTTTATAACTAGTTTGTAACTCCCGCTATGTATACTCTGACTTCGTGCACACGTAACATTTATATGAGCCAACCAACTTTACGTATTTTCACACTTACCCCATCACATGGATTTCCCGTATGTAATGCGGATTTTGTGGATTTGGTGATGAATACGGCCATTTCCCTTTTGTACAGGGATTTGTTTCAGGTGGAACAAATGTGATCAAATACACATTTTCTTTTGTTTATCACACAAGTATATATTGATCTTGTTGCTACCTTTGGGGTGTATGATGGTTGATGTTCCCTGGTTATATATTGTGTTGATGATATTGATGTAGGATGAATGCACAACCTGGTTGACAAGCGCTTCAAGAACTTATTTCATTTCAACGCAGTCAATGGCTTTCTCATAATCGACGAAACCCAGACATAATGATTGCCTATATTCGTCATGTTTTTGGATGACCTGGTTTATTACATGGAGGTGGTCAGTTGTTGAAAAACTGCTTTGGAATCCTGCTTGTTGCGATTTGTTAGAACTTTGGTGAATAACTTATACAAATTTGAGAGAAGGTTGACGGGTCTATTTTCAGATCCCAAGTATTCCCTTTCTTGTGTAATACTATGATGACGGCATTTGTCCAGCTACCTCGAATCTTGTTTGATCTGATGCATTGGTGAATAGTTCAGCAAGCTGTTTGCATACTATATCCCACCCCCTTCATACTACATAATACAACATTGTATTAAAAAATACATAATCTATAGAATATTCTGTAAACATTCTATGTAATATGTTCTGAATTCTACACAGTTGTTCCACAAAACGTTTGTAGACGATCTGGGCAGTCGAGGTATCAACTCAAGATATGTGTCGGCACGTTATTCTTACAAGGCCAAGTGAAGTGAGTTGTTGGTATCGTGTACGAGCGTCCAACTCGCGCAGTATGACGATAATTCACATCTGCACGACACCAGCTTGTCTCCGACATTGTTCTCTAACAATGCATACTGTTGATTCATCGTGACCATATTAACATACTTGCATTTGTCTAAACCGTTATGTTACTGTCGTAACAATTAACCCAGTTGCAATTCTACGACACAATCGTAGCCACTAAATAGCCTTTTGAATTTGTCTCGCGAGGGTATTTACACGAACAATCTGTGTACGATTATGTTGTACAATGTAATGCCGAAAGATATAATAATACGTAAATCGCCCATGGAAACTAGCCTTATTGTTTTCAACCTAGTTGTCGCGTAATATCAATAATTTCGCCAATACCAATAACATTATGTTATGTTGTCATATTATAATCAGAAAACAATCTTACCTTTGCGGTTATTTGCACTAATTTCCAGAACGACTGCCACCAGGAGAACAATTCGAACGAGAAGCCGGGGTAAGTACCAAACAGTTGAAGTCATCGTCGCGTTACCACGGGTGTCAACTTGTTCGCTCGTCTCTTGCTCTGCGAACGGGCGCACTATTCCGGATCACACCAGTCGATGTATTATGACAAATGGTGTTCGGACGTTGCAACGACAGTACTTAGCAACGCAACACAACGAAGGATCGATATTCACCAAACGCTATGCAATATCACAATGAAAGGACGATGTGCGGTGAAACGCATGTCGTGTGCACTCGGCTATGGAATTCAATACATTACGACGCTATACATGGAAACATTTAGCATGGTGTTAACGCTAAGCATTAGTCGCCAATGTTGACATCACTAATATTGTAATAACGTGACTTATGCAGGAACAGTTGTACCTTCTTTCAATATAATAACACAGAATATGCAAATACATGGGGGAATATCTAGTAAATAGTTATTGACGAGATCTGAGTACTTGGCGGGTGGGGATTTCTGGAAATCTGGTGATTTGATGCGGATTAACCTAAAGGTCAAACGTTAACATCCACGGAACACCTCTAAACATTTTCAAATCAAGTTTTAATGGAACTATTTCTAATCATAATTATAGCGATTGTGTGAAATGAGAACATCTGATTGTCCAAAATACGAATTTAATGGGCAGTCCTAATAAACCTGCATATAAATAAATACATATGTACATATACACACATCCTGCGACATAGCATCTTTCCAAAAAATCAGAATCGTTTTTTTCCCACAACTCATTTCAAGCAATGCTCAGGTGTGGAATATGACTGGCCGTTGTTGCCACGTGGTGACTGAAGTGTGAACAACACGGCGACCTGCGCTATTCAGTAGCCACCTTTCAAAATACTTAGATAATTGGAAAACAGCAAATAGACCGATAGACCGTGTGATCTATTGCGCTCTGTTAAAAAATGCCCTTAATAATTGGAAACGCTTTGGTAACAGTTCAACTGCGTTGTTTAAAAATAATTGTGCATCGAAACTAATTTCGTATGGTTTGTTAAAATAAACGATGGTGTGAGAGAAAAAGGAGAACATAGAAACATATCGTGTCACAATTCCACGCGTAAATCAGCAAAAAATGTAAAAGACAATGCTAGGGTAAATGTTATTCCTTTTCAATAAGACTGATGTGGGCGGAATGGGATTGATGCTATGGTGCTAAAATATAAATATTGCATATGCAGTATTTGGTCCATATGAATGTAATGTAAGCTCGAACACCACAGAAGAGAATTTGAAGGCAAGTTTAATGGAACAAAATAATATAAATAGAGAAGATAGATGAAGCGGTAGGCTATGGTAAGGAAGTTCATTTCTTCGGCGTGCGTCTGAGGCAGCAAAGGCTAACAGTATTCAATATCACTTATTGACTTGCGTGTGCTGTTGTTTCATGCCTGACATACATTCAGTTTCGTGTTTTCAATCAGTTTATCATTGCTCCACACTATTCTGCTGAAATATTACTGTACATGACGGCTGCATCGTTTGCTATACGCGTGCTAATTTCAACATTAAATACCAAATTACGCGTGGCTATGGGCCTTATATACCTGAAGCTATCAACAACCTTCAATGTCACGTTGTTAATGTTGATTGAAGGTGGCACAACAACATCCTGCCCCACGACATGTGTCTGTTTGGTGCTAATGCTCAACCCAAATTGTGTGTTGCTTATAATAAGGAAACGTATATTGAATTGTGTGTTACGCGGGCGATGTTAGACAACTCCCTTTGAGATACATTATTTAAATATACACCTTCTGTGAAGGAACCAGTGGTGTATGACAGCATCAGGGATAAGTGTATACCAAAGAGTGTGGGTGCTACGGCACACCCCTGTGTTATTCCACTACGAATCTTAAGGGGTTTGGAAGTTGCCCTCTCTTAGTAGTTTTCATGGACGAGACCACATACAGCTTTAGATGAATCTCAAAATTGGCCGTGTCTGATTTATACTACTACTACTACTACTACTACTACTAATAATAATAATAATAATAATAATATAATAATAAAGTTTATTTCAACAACATCAACAGTAAACATACAGACACAAATGAATTTTAACCATCAGTAGTACAAGTTAAAAAACAATTTTAATTGGCAAGAAGAAACGTAAAGCTTATGTTGCTTTCCCCATCACTTATAAGTGACGCTAAATTAAACAGTTATAGTCTACAAGTGTAAACGTGCATGGTACAATTCAGTTCTGAGTATATTTGTTATTTTTGTTAAATACAATAATTCATGAACAATTATATGGCAATACAGTTAATTTTTCACCATAATCGGGTTACTCATTGGTTACATAGCTGTGCAATAATTTAACGGTATATGTCTTTGTGAAAAGATAAACACTCTTGCAATGAATTAGTGAGTTGTCAAGGGAATTCCATAATTTTACACAGTTAATTGATACACACATTGTCGTTAGATTAGTGCGTGCATAAAAAAGGTAAAGTCAACCCCAGGCATTACGCCTTAAGAAGCCATGAAGGCTTATATGGCCAGTGCTTAAACCTGGTTTCTATAGTGCGTAGCAACTTAGAGTTCAGTTATACTGACTCTCCTGGACGGGACACTAGATAGGGTCATACAAAACGAAAAGCGTGTGTAAGTTGTTTGGGTATGAATAGTTACATGCTGTATACATAATTTCAGCAATTTTTAGTTTTACCATATCAGGCAGATTTAGAATGCGGAGATAAAAAAAATAGGCTAGATGTGTCCAACCTCTGACCCCCACATATTAACCTTGCCATCTTTTTCTCTAACAAGACTAAGCCTTTTAAGTTTGCTGCATATGTATTTCCGCATATATCAACAAAACACATAATGTAAGGCGTGAAGAGAGAAAACCATAAGATACGCATTCCATGTTTGTCAATTAAGAAACTAGTTTTTTAAATAACTACAAAACACTTAAAAAATTTCGATTTCAATATAGAAATGTGCTGTTTCCACGTTAATTTGTCATGAATCAGTAGACCTACAATTGTTTTGCTTCAATTCTATTAATTGTAACATTATATATTTTTAGAGAGATACGTTTTCAATGCGCGATTTCCAAAAATCATATAATTTGTTTTTGTTATGCTTAATGATAATCTATTCACTGAAAACCACACATTAAGCTTATCCAGCTCTGAATTTGTCTTTCGGATAATTTCATTATCGTCATTATTACAATAGAATACGTTCATGTCGTCTGCAAATAAAACAAACTTAAACAGTTTTGAAGCAATGAGTATATCATTGGTATACATTAAAAATATTTTGGTCCAAAATTGGAACTTTGTGGTACACCACAAAACACCCTAAGTACCTCAGAATCACAATTTTTATACTGAAAAAAGTGTGCAATATTTGCTAAATAACTCACAGTCCACTTATATGCTATACCACGAAAACATTAGTAATTATATTGTGTTGCCAATACTTAATGATCAACTGTGTCGAATGCTTTCTTGAGATCTATAAATACAGCAATATAATATTTATAATTGTCTAGAGAATTATTCAACTAATTATAAAATAGCTTGCGAGTTTGACATATTAGATCTTAAACCATACTACTACTTAACTTTGTTTTGCACAAAGCTGCATCCAATGTCATGGCTCACTTCAGTTGCTATTGTTCGTCGTCGGAGCGTTCAGGAGAATCTAAAGATGTCGGGTCAGCGAGGGTGAATTTGTCCGCGCTATACTGTTCAGATGGGCGATATTCCCAGTAAAGTAGCACAGCATTCGATATAAAAAAACATTTTTGGCACGTGTTTGGCGGTAGAATTCGCGAATTTCTTCGTTGTCGTGACGGTCCACTTGTTCGTTCTAGCCGAGATGAATCGTCATTTCGACCTCACACGGAAAACCCGAAGAAATCACAATTTATTGCGGAGCACGTGACACCCACGTGGGTGGAAATGTACTGCTGTCTCAAGATAACACTCTTCTTTCGTGTACACAAGAATGAGTCATCGTCATCGTATCGTCGTTGATGTCGACTAAAGTTAATCCTATTCCACGGTATCAGAATGTAATGAAAATATAGCGCGAACAATTTAATATAAACAAATGAAAAGTAAAACAATTTTGTTACAAGTAAAAAAACTTGGTAAAACTAGTTTGTTTACACAACAATTACTTGAAATATACATTCAAGTATCATAAGGCAGTGACTGTATTATTTACTAGCCGAGTTGGCCGGCGTTGAAGGGATGTTAGGTAGTCGCTGCAAGAGCCTATGTCTCCTTGCTCTACTCAGTCAAGTTTTAGTTGGGCAATGGCAACTTTATATACAACTGCCGGGTTCACATACTCAACATTTGCATTTGTTAACAAGCTTGGTCGTGACGCGACAAGCGCGTGTACAAGCGTCTAGCACGCTCTGAGCGACAAAGATGATCGCATTCACGATATGCCTCGTAGTTGGGCGTAGGCAGTCAGGCAGGTACGGCTAACGTGTGCGGCCATCCACACCGTGGAGTCGAGCTAATC
Source organism: Lamellibrachia satsuma (assembly GCA_033239005.1). Lineage (NCBI taxonomy): Eukaryota > Metazoa > Annelida > Polychaeta > Sabellida > Siboglinidae > Lamellibrachia > Lamellibrachia satsuma. Next base: position 607,483 of record BSQZ01000124.1, on the reverse strand, counting down.
AGCTAACCGATTCCACAGATTAGATGGGGCCACAGGAAAAGGTCACTTACTATGCGTGACCGTCTGCGAAGCCGGTACGGACAATAATGCATGTAAGCGGAAACCAATTGCTGATTCGGATGACGTTGGTTCGTTATCTCCGAGAAGAGTTAAAATGATTAAAACAGGGAATCGGTGGCAGCGTCAATTTTCTCGGTCGCATCCACAACGTCCAACATGGCGACATTAGCAATTTTACACAAATTGTAAACGGTATGTACGAAATTCCACGTATATCCACAATTGAAATATACTTCAAGTCTTCAAGTACATGCTGGTAAAAAAATTATAAATTACTCTCCTGCAGTTTGTAACGTCATCTCCCAAGGTGGGGTGATCTAAAACGTTTGTATGTACAATCAATTTGTGCAGTTCAGCCTTAAAATTGACGTTTACGGTGACTTAATAACGTCGAGTGCGGTTTTCTGAAATGCTTCTGCCGTTGGTGCCGTGACTGCTTCCTGGGTGGGGGAATTCCACATTGGGATAGAGCGAACATAGAATGAGTGCTGGTAGATGATGCAGGAGGCTGGTAGTGTTCGGAGTTTATACTCGTGGTGGCGTTTAGTGCGAGCATCTGCAGTGATAATGATGATAGACAAACTGATGGGAAATTGTCCATGGTGAATCTTACAAAACAGAGTGGCATGTCTGATGCAACGTCTAGTATGCAATGTATCCCACATGAGGTTAACACACATGGCAGTGGCACTTGAAGTTCTCCGATAGTCACCAGTGACAAAAGGATCTGCGGAACGTTGCACTTGTTCAACTGTCTGAATGTTTGTCTTGGTGTGGGGTGACCAGGCGCAAGTAGCATACTCAAACGTACACATACGTAAACATACGTACACATACGTAAACTACAATAAATTGGAAAAATAAGGAGGAAAAACCGAGTGTCTGGACAACTTGCCCTATCAGGACAACGTCTAACATCACAGAGGCTAATGACAGACACGATGGCATGTACCCTGTGTATACCATGACGATTTGAAATCCGCCATCCAAACACTGGGTCTAGTGGCACCAGTGAATCGAATGACGCCAATATATCAGTTCTAGTTGCGAAATACAGAGGGTTATTAATGTACACTAATTTATAATTACTTGATAACTGTTTCGGTCTTGCTTTTTATTGTCAACCTGCTCCAGCATGACTGTCAATTTGTCCCCAGCATGGGTACGAATCTTGGGTAATTAATTTAACAAATTATTTATTGCTCTCCTTTTAATTGCATTTTATTTGTTATTATCTTGAAAGAAAATATATATGTTCCTACTTAAGTTATGACGTTACCCAATTACTGATATTACAACACGGCGATTAAAACTTAAAGGCGTTATAAAGTATTGTATTCTGTTGAGACACATACCGTATGATGAATAGCCACTGTTTGTATGGAACTCTACTATATTTACGACTGCCATGTTATGTTTTTTTTGCAGGCGAGTGAACACAACCGTCGTGTCATCGTAAATTGACCTTTCGCTGTGGCACTGCACACCGTTTGGTGACTATCGATCCTTCGTTGTGTTGTTCTGCTAAACACTGTCGTTGCAACAACCGAACATAACTTGTGATAACACGTATGTATTGTAATCAAGTATATCGTCCTGTAACGGATATTGTTTGCATTAAAATTGAAGCGCCCGTGGCGGATAGGTATACAACTATTAATCACGGAAGACCCCATAGTGACTATTTGCAATAATATGACCCCTTATATTATGTCTACTTGTTTTCTAATTGTGAGCGCACCCACTTCATGGCCTCTAGCAACCAAATTGTCACGTGTCCTATATGTTATTATTGCTGAGTCACTTTTCGGGAGAAGGATGTCTTATTGTTCATTTTAAAACTCCACCCTCAACTAATTTCGCCCATAGCCAATCCGGTTCGTTGATGTCCAAACATAAAGTGTGGGAATAAAGTAAGTAACATCCCCTGTCGATTTTATAAAAAAAAATAGTGCATATGTTTTGTTTAAATCATCGAAAGAGTTGACCTTGGTCGGTAGATTTGGTAACTTGAAAATTCAGTACGGGGCCTTCGTTGTCGATGACGCGACTATCACGAAGGCAGGCAGAGTGAACAAACAGTGAAACACGTGTTGCGGTCTACAAGCACACTGAGTGCCAAGTCCGTGGTTTTCCACTTTTTTCTTCAATTAATATTTGATTAAAAGTAATTCATATGTCTACACGCTAACTAACGTCTACACTCTAACTATGTTCACATACTTAAACACTGCAATAAACATAATCATTATTAAAAAATCGAATGAGGAGTGTCATATATAGCAAAACATAAGTGAGTGACATGGCAAAGATATCCCAAACTGCTGTTTCCATTATCCATATTGGTGGAATATTGTCCACTGCATGTGATTTTTTTCCTGCATAATGTTTATCTGAAACTTCAAATAATCATTGCCTTATGTATCCTGATGTAGCTTGCTTGATGACTTGATGAGCATATAGGTATTTACTAGAACTGTCTGGTAAGCATACACCATGTAAACGTACAGATGTCCTTCGATATATTTGGATGTTGTAAGTAATGTACGAATGATACTGTATTTGGTTTGATTAATCAGCTTGCTATGTCGCTATTGTGGAAATACATATAACATATATTATATGTATTTTGTATCAACATTATCGTACATGCTATATACAGGATCAAACGGCAACACCGGTTTTTACTTGGTTACCATATCGTAGGACTGTGGTGTAGCACATCCGCTTTACGTGTTTGAGTGTGCAAACCATGTCCTTTCACTGCGGATGTCTTACCACCTCCACGTGTAATGTCTTACTACCTCCACGTATAATGTCTTACTACCTCCACGCATAATGTCTTACTACCTCCACGTGTAATGTCTTACTACCTCCATGTATAATGTTTTACTACTTCCACGTGTAATGTCTTACTACCTCCACGTGTAATGTCTTACTACCTCCACGTATAATGTCTTACTACCTCCACGTGTAATGTCTTACTACCTCCACGTATAATGTCTTACTACCTCCACGTGTAATGTCTTACTACCTCCACGTGTAATGTCTTACTACCTCCACGCATAATGTCTTACTACAACCACGTATAATGTCTTACTACCTCCATGTATAATGTTTTACTACTTCCACGTGTAATGTCTTACTACCTCCACGTGTAATGTCTTACTACCTCCACGTGTAATGTCTTACTACCTCCACGTGTAATGTCTTACTACCTTCACGTATAATGTCTTACTACCTCCACGTATAATGTCTTACTACCTCCACGTATAATGTCTTACTACCTCCACGTGTAATGTCTTACTACCTCCACGTGTAATGTCTTACTACCTCCACGTGTAACGTCTTACTACCTCCACGTGTAACGTCTTACTAGCTCCACGTATAATGTCTTACTACCTCCACGTATAATGTCTTACCACCTCCACGTATAATGTCTTACTACCTCCACGTATAATGTCTTACTACCTCCACGTATAATGTCTTACTACCTCCACGTATAATGTCTTACTACCTCCACGTATAATGTCTTACTACCTCCACGTATAATGTCTTACTACCTCCACGTGTAATGTCTTACTACCTCCACGTGTAATGTCTTACTACCTCCACGTGTAATGTCTTACTACCTCCACGTATAATGTCTTACTACCTCCACGTATAATGTCTTACTACCTCCACGTATAATGTCTTACTACCTCCACGTATAATGTCTTACTACCTCCACGTATAATGTCTTACTACCTCCACGTATAATGTCTTACTACCTCAAAGTATAATGTCTTACTACCTCCACGTATAATGTCTTACTACCTCAAAGTATATTGTCTTATTACCTCCACGTATAATGTCTTACTACCTCCACGTATAATGTCTTACTACCTCAAAGTATATTGTCTTATTACCTCCACGTATAATGTCTTACTACCTCCACGTATAATGTCTTACTACCTCCACGTATAATGTCTTACTACCTCCACGTATAATGTCTTACTACCTCCACGTATAATGTCTTATTACCTCCACGTATAATGTCTTACTACCTCCACGTGTAATGTCTTACTACCTCAAAGTATATTGTCTTATTACCTCCACGTGTAATGTCTTACTACCTCCACGTATAATGTCTTACTACCTCAAAGTATATTGTCTTATTACCTCCACGTATAATACACACAGAGACAATGCAATTAAATAAAATGGTGTATTAGAAATAGATCATTCCCATTGAATCGCACAGCCTTTGCCCACAAGATTCATTCGCAACAGCCACTGCCCTCTGGCGATCGGCTCGTTTATCAAGGAAGTCGTCCGTAGCTACTTCAATAACCACGATTATCCAGTGAGGTTAGATTTAAAAAATAGGTGGAAGGTCGGATTGGTAGGAGGTGGACTCTCGAAATTGGTGGGAGGATGACCCCAGACACAGATCTGACGGCGGTTGAGACTACTGCTTCACCAGTGATTTCCTATTAGCGAGGCTCTCGACTCGTTCTTGAACGTATAACTACAGTGACACTATTAATGTTTTCCACGTTATTGTATGGCTATTTTATACATCAATATTGCACCGTGTGTAAAACTCAAGAAAGCCTTCTTTGAAATAATATATAGGAAATCACGAGGAGCGTATTCACTATTGGAGGTCATTATATCCGTGTGTACGTATCTGTATATCGGGACAAAACGTATATATAAAACATGTTACCGGCAATTTCAGCTGACAACAGTACTTACTAATTACGAAAATAGCTATACGTTGGGTAAATGCAATATTTGTTTAATTTACGTAGGCCCTTGCACTAAAATTTCATAACAACTCGGCCTACACATCTACCCAATGGGAACAACACGTCTCCGACAAGTCTACGCTCCTAATTGATAATTCAACACAATTAATATGAACTCATAGGATAATCGCAACTGATATAACTAACTGCTAATAAGTTGCCTTGTAGCCATCCGTTGTCTCAATTTGTTCGGGAAATTAATTCCTTTATGCATTTATAGGTAAAGAACACTCGTTCTTTAGCCGCTGCTCAACGAAACCTCCCTTGGGCCTTATGTCGTTGAACCAGCCCCGTTTCGACAATTCAGTTTTTTGTATTAACTTCTCATTAAAGTGCGAACTGATATAAATAAACCAAGTGTAAGTGCACATACAACAAAGTTTGGTCACATGCAGTGATAGTTTATACACCAGCATATATTAATCACAATCATCAAAAGTTGCGAAAAACACAAAAAAACATACTGTTATCTCACATTTTCTGACCATTGTGAAAATGGTACTTATTGTACGTCAATGGTGTTCCAATGGCATGTTCAGTCACTGGGTGATACCATGTATCTGTCGCTGCTGTAGTTTCCTGGGACTAACAACTAACACTGCCTTCACCCACAACGTTGCAAGTAACGTATTGTTCTATTCCGCCTCAGCAATTGTTTGAACATAGCTGAAATAACGTCCATATAAACATATTCCATTATATTCACTTATCGACGTGTCGTTCCAGAATCCATCATTGCCTCTGCAACCGGATTTCGCGAGTTCGGGGACTGCGCTTTCTTCGTCGATAAGAACCGTGCCAGTTGCGAGGCTGTGACGTCATGAGACAATCCACTGGACTTCGTCCTCAAAGTGAAACTCTCACAGCCCCAGACAAACTTCGACGTGCGCATTACTTTGCGTGACGGCAACTGTGGTGACGCCAGTCAGGTAAACAACGTGCTGCTTGGGGAAAAATTGTGCGTATATATTGAAGACTTGTTAACAAATGCATGTCAGCCCATTTGAATGCAAATGCAAATGTTTCACTTGATTCATATGCAAATGCGAATGCAAATGTAATTTTCAAGGAACGCATTCAAATACAAATGCAAATGTTTTGGCGCCACTCACAATTTCATCTCTCCCACGCCATATATTTGACGTGCTGATTCTGCATATATTAATTCCATTTGAAAATACCTCAATACAATGGTGGATAATGCTTGTATTAAAAATGTGTCTACTTCGTTTTTGTTTGTAGCTATGTTACGCTACTCAAGAGCACAGCTGCATTGAGATAACAACACCTGCCAACCAGTCGTTTATGCCACTCCGCATTTACCCATTTTTTTATTTATAATCAAGTTGTGCCAGTGGCGATATGCTTTTATGGAGTGTGTAAGCAGATATGAAGGTGGAGGGAGCATGGGACCGAAAGTGAACCTCTGCTTGGAGAATGATGTATGTATGTAAGTATGTATGCATGCATGCATGTGCGCGCGCGGGCGTGTGTGTATGCGTACATGTGTGTATGCGGGCATGCGTGAATGCGTGCATGCTGCCATGAATGCAGGAACGTATGCCCGTATGCTTGTATGCATGTACATGTGTGCAAGTATGCAGGTAATCCCAGGTATGCTTACATGCTTGCATGTCCGCACGTATGCACTTTTTGTATGTAAGGGTGCGTGCTTGCGGGAGTGCCGACGTGCGTGTGGGTATAAGTTATTTCACCAGACAAACTATATAATATATATTGCAATTCTGGAGAGAGAGGGAGAGAGAGAGAGAGAGAGAGAGAGAGAGAGAGAGAGAGAGAGAGAGAGAGAGAGAGAGAGAGATATGTAACCATAGAGCAATCTGGTGATTTTCTTAATGTGCTCTCCAGGTTCACCTCTACACGGAGGAGAAGCCACTGAACGCCGGCCCGTTCGACGGCTACTTCAGGCGGTGTCAAGTGGTGGAGGCAGAACCGCCTGTAGATGGCGCTACAGTCTTCGCGTGTGGCGACAATAAACGGGGTTGAGACTACGTCTTTGTGCGCGTCTTCGGACGATACGGGCCAGTGAGATCACTGTGTGAAGTCGAACTGATTGGGAATTAGTTAAGAATGTGCTAAATGCGTTTCCTTTTTAAGAATGCTCCTTTCACTTGCTGATGTGTTTTATTGGCTGTTATATGCTTGCAAAATAGAACATATAAACGTATTTGGGTTTAATGATTGTGTCCACAGCCATCCCATTTGTGCTGCTTATTTGTTCAGCCGTCTTGGAGCTAATTTAGGTTGTCACGGTTGCAGGAAATGAAACTGGTGAATTCGAGCTAATGATTTATAACATTACATCAAACAAATTGGTTTAAGTCACAATATTACTAGAAATTAAAATAACATTTCTTACCTGTGAATATATTTGTTGATCATTCCAGATTGGCTTTTATAAATGGTCTGATTCAATATGTAGCTTCACACAATTGTCTGTTTTTACTGGCTCACCAACGACAACCTCGTTGATTAGTCCGATGCCATTACTCTATAATTGATCTTTCTTCATGGACCTTGTGTAATCGAATGCACTTGTCCGATTGTAGTTGATACAAATTAGTATGTGCATATTGTAAATGGTGTGTTGTAGTTAATGTCAGCGTCAT
>BSQZ01000124.1:492500-597500 GCA_033239005.1 Lamellibrachia satsuma | reverse complement strand
CACATCTCTCATTGCGCCTGTCGTGCAGCGTTGGCATGTTTACCATCTGCAGAATATTATCGTACGTAAAACCAGGGAATATAGTTTTAAGACACCGTTTTGGGATGAGCTCGATATTGTTCGATAATTATTTAAGCAAGTTCGTGTGCCATGCTGGACAAATTCGTGTGCCATGCTGGATAAGTTCGTGTGCCATAGTGGACAAGTTCGTGTGCCATAATAGACAAGTTCGTGTGCCATACTGGACAAGTTCGTGTGCCATACTGGACAAGCATATTCCACTATTGGTCTGATCACATATACATAAATTATTACCTAATTGTTTTGATTTATTCCAACACGTTTCAATTGATAGATCATATTCACAATTGTCGTAGTCTTTGCAAATATGTCATCCATATGAGCATTCCAACTTAAATCAAATGATATAATTACACCGAGAATTGTTGCTTGAGAAACGCTTTCAATATCAGTCCCATTTATATCAATATACGTTAGATATTCAACATATGTTCTATATTTACATTAACACATAACGATTTATTGTGTCTTACTCTTATTAACGCATATTTCAAATACTGTGCATTTGTAGATAGGGCAAGGTGTTCGTAAATCATTGATTTGTGTCCATACAAATTTCCCTAGGGAACACCTCCATTAGGGTAGCCTGGTCTTCATACAGCGTCCCCAGTGTTAACTCCCTGCTCACGGTCTAGGAGAAACACTGTCATCCATCGGCCTACACGTGCTAGTAATTCCATTGTGATTAGTTTTTCGATTAATATATAATGATTAATTAGATCAAACGATTTCCTGTAGTCCAGAAATAAAACTCATTAAATGCCCTTTACACCATTGGCTTCATACCAGTTGTGGAGCATTTCAACCAGAACATCAGTACTAAAAGTGTCTATCATTCCGCCAATTTATCCGAACTGTCTATCAGCAATCTGGTGTTTAACACAAATATCGACCAAATTCAGCACAAGTGACTGAAAACACAGAATTGAAGTTAGCGATATAGTTCTAATGTCATATGCCACTGTGTCTGGTGGATGTTCCTCTGACAACGGAATGACAGTTGCTGACTTCCAAAACTTTGGTAAGACTCCTTCCCTGAACGAGCTACTACAATATAACTGTGACCGGTGCCGTGTGAATGTGCGTAAAGTCCTTCAATGCCCATGACGGAATGTTGTCTGGTGAAGTAGCTTTTTAACTTTGACCTTTTTAAGTGCCACCTCTGTATACGTCACGCTGATAACGAACTCAGCTGACGATGGTTCGTCGACGTAAAATATTGGGTGAGGTGACTGCAATCTTGGTAAGTCTTCACACACTGACAGAAAGAACCCTTTCGTAGAGTTGACCAAGCTGTCCATATCCCCATTAGTGTATTTATTGGCCAGCCCCAGCATCTCATTGCGGCTGTGACAGCGCTGAAGTAAACATTTCTCGTTCATTCGCTCGTTCATTGTTACCCATGCTCCTTGTAATGATACTATGGGACCATTAACAACATAATGTGGCCTGATGTTCCCACTCCGTCAAGCACTGTCAGCCAAACGTACAGTTACAGCCAAACGTACAGAGTGGGAACATATATATATATATATATATATATATATATATATATATATATATATATATATATATATATATATATATATATATATATATATATATATATTGCATGATTACATGTGACTGCTTTAACAAGTTGCTCGTACCCATTATGTGTGCGTAAAATCGAGTAATTGAATTGCTTAAAATATCCACTTAAAATAACACCACAGTTTGAGTTACGTCACAAAAAGTTCCATACTAGTTTTTATGTACTCCCGCATCGAGCCTTTGTCAGCAGATTAAGCACCAGGTGGGTGGTAGATGCACGCTGCAATAATACTTTAGTAGCATTTTCTTGGTAGTTTTTTTATATTTCAATATAATTCATAGCAATTTGTGTTCATCATCTTCAATATAATGCAACCGATTATACACCACGGTTTCTGACACATAACACGCTACACCTCCGCCTCCTCTCTCCACCTCGTTCTTCGCCACAACGAGCAACTCGTCTAATTTCTCAAATCGACTGTTGACATTCAGACAACCTGGTGTGTTCCATCGCGAATTGTTCGTGAGCGTGACTAAACTGTCTGCATTCACACCTGCGTACTGTTTCTATAACATTGTTATTAGCACATGAGCACGATTTTGCTCTTACAAATCGATTTCTCTCCATAGCTATGATCAAAATAGAAAATAAATAATAAAACCGCTCACAGAATTTAGAAACGCTGCTTAAAAATGCTCCTAAGACCTAACTTAAGACGAGGCTAGAGCGCTCATAAAACAAAACACATCCACTATAAACAGTCACATTTTCCTAACAGCTTGTTATATTGACTTCACTTTTACGTAGAGATCCAGTTTTTCACAATCAATTAAGTTTTTTAAATGTGAGCGAGGAATAGTTCTTAAATTATGGGTTTTGTCTAGCGCAAGCTTTGCTATTGAAGATTGTCAGAACTTCACTTGCCAAAACTACACGTCGCCTGTTTGTCACACAAATATTGACCTCTGTGACATGGCGTCTTCTTTTTTTAAAATCACATTTTCCTCTTCACCCAGTGAGTAAATCAGTAAAATGAAGTTGAAAAGTGTTCGATGGGTCGTATTATCAGCCATTTTTTTACAACTTTTATATTAATTTTGCTCAGTAGTTCACATTTGGAAGCTTATCATGGAAATTGTTATCACTAGCTTATAATGGACTTACTAGCAGCTAGTGAGAGGTTACTCATTAACCGTTTCACCCCGTAAGTAAAACGGTGGACACATGGAAGGCAGACGTGTCGCAAGATGCATCGGGGAACAGGACATTCTGGTCGCTGTCTAAGCACCCGTGTCGCGACAGTTAATTTTCTGGAAATTGTTAATTGCCTTAATCCTCTCACCGTGTGCCCCTGTTGTATCATACACTGCTGATCGTCATACTGCTGATGTCTGGTGCACTGGTGATGAGGTCGCTGAAGTCCTGCTTCACTTGAGGCACGTCCGCGTCACCCATGATTACCTCGCTACAGACGAGAATGAGTTCGTCAGCCTCTTTACACACTTCACTCCACTGGACAGCATTTAGTAAGTCTTTTGCGTAGACATAGACGCTTTTGGATGTCCCGTGCAATATGGTCGTCAAATATGAAGACTCCGCCCGATACGTTTTTTTTATGTTTACATGGAATACAGGGAATTGCTTTTGTCTGTTTTCCTCTCTCTTTTGCCTTTGTCACATGTTTAGGAGGATCCGCTACCACTGACAGCTGTGTTAATGTTTGAGGCGGCGAAAGGGTTAAGTTTGCAAACATGACATCAGTGACGGTGAGCTGAAGTTCGTCGTGACGTTTAACCATTAAGTCGCTGTTAACCATTGAGTCGCTCGCCGTGCAAAACAGGGTTTCCACCGAGCGTCTCGTAGTCATTCCACCTCGCCTGCCGCTAGGTGGATCACCGCAGTGTGTTGAAAAGCTTAGCTCTTGTTATGTTCATCATGGAGACGCGAGTGTTTGCTCAGGCATGACATTGTCCTATGTCACTGGTCACTCGTATGAATGTGCATTCAACCATTACTGGTTGATATAGGGTGGTACGACTACATTCCATTAAATTTTCGCTCAAGTTGACATTAAAATTGCATTTAAATGTACACACCGATATCCGCATAAAGTGTTCTTCCAGTTGGCCTGGGTCTGTGAGTATGACGACAGTCTTTACTCTTTAACGTACGATAGTATCAGGTATCAAGTGTAAACAAACCACGCCCTGTAAACGTCGACGAAATCTGGGTGGGTGGACTCAACGAAATCCACCCAGTTGTTTCATCTCTCACATACTAAATGCCTGGTAGCCTTTACCTGCCGTTTGCACGGCGCCACCGCAGAATTTCAATTTAGTTAGATTGTGTTAGATGAATGTTGTTTAAAATATTCTCTCTGTACCTCGGTAATCTTGAATGTGGCTGTTCTCTGTGTTCAAAAGGAACACTTTTGGCTGGATTATTTAGGTTTCAATTTAATTTCGAAAATAATAAACTTGCTAACTGTGTTCTATATACAAAGCTCGCGTGAATCCAAAAAAGCCTTCCAGCTAGCAAACACGCAGAACACAAAATAATGAGACTAAAATCATGCAGCTGGTAACTTTTACCGAATACGTTTACTACAGACTGAGCCAATACCAAGCTTATGCGATTCTAAAATACTGCCTGTGCTTTACTTTTAACGAAACCTTTGTCTTAATAGATGTCAGTTTATTTATTTTCTATCTAATTAACTAATATGCTGTTTTAATAAGTTTTTATTCTTGCGAATAATCTAAAGAATTAATTCACGAACTGTCTGCAAAACATTTTATCACTCTCTAAATTTGAGTCCGAGAATAGCTTACGTAAATATATTGCTTCTGACTAAATGTTAACAAAAATGGTTTCTTGATATATGTCTACAACACGTTTATCAATAATATATGTGTAATAATAATACTTATTATAATCAATATTCCACTCTTTTTCTGAAAATTCTTTATATTAAATTAATTAACGAATTGTACTCTAGCCCTATTTTCGCTCGCTCACTTTTAGCGGATAAAACTTACGCTAAAATACTGCCTCTGACTAAATACTAACAACTCTTTCTAAATATAAGTCTACGTTTATGCATAATAAATATGTAATAGCAATAATTATTCTTTAAAAATATTCCAAGCTTTTTTCTCGCAATTCACTGCACCAAATTCAAATCATTGTTGCTCTAATATTCTGCCTCCGAAATTCCTTTTACGGAATTGAATGTCAAGCCCTTGCCGACGTGAATCTTTTCTCCTACAATTTTAGTTTAATGTCCAAATATGGGTACTGTTCTATTGACATCAATCAGAGGCTTGGAAAGACACGGGAAGCATGTGAAGAGCTGAACAAAATGTGGAGGCTAAAGGTTATAGATAAAAAAACGAAATGTGTGTGCTTAATGTGGTTGCGTATTTATATTATAATCGAAGGTTTTTTATAATAAGGGGCCATATCTAAAGTACGCAACACTTGGGGAGTGGTTTCTGGGTAATCGTCATTCGATATGGAGCGTTACATGGAGGGTGGTGGTGTCTTGGTGATCGTTACATGGAGGGTGGCGGTGTCTTGGTGATCGTTACATGGAGGGTGGTGGTGTTTTGGTGATCGTTACACGGAGGGTGGTGGTGTATTGGTGACCTTTACATGGAGGGTGGTGGTGTCGTGGTGATCGTTACATGGAGGGTGGTGGTGTCTTGGTGATCGTTACATGGAGTGTGGTTGTGTCTTGGTGATCGTTACATGGAGGGTGGTGGTGTCGTGGTGATCGTTACATGGAGGGTAGTGGTGTCTTGGTGGCATTACGTTACATTACAATTCACAAATAAAACAGGTTTGGCTAGCGTAGCTGTTGATTATGATTGCTACTATTCATTACAAAGGGGTGGGCAGACAAGTTGGTTTTGGCATTAATTTGACTTAATGTATCGACATATATGTATTGTACCATCAAAGTGCGCTTTGCAATGTTCTTACAATGCTATGTTTAACAAGATTTGCCATCCAAGCCAAAGGCCCAGATGGCAAGTGGACAAGGAAGCCATTGGCTTATGGAGAGTCCAACAATGTTCATCTACTTATAACCCGCCCTCCTGAGATATGTGTCAACCTTGTTTTTAAACATATTCACGCTGCTAGCAGTTACACAATCTGTAGACAATTTGTTCCATTCATTTAGTGTCCTCTGTGAGAACGAGTGCTTCCTGATGTCTAATCTACATTGATCCTTTACTAATTTTACCTCATGTCCTCTAGTTCTGCTATCCTTATTGAGTGAGAAACACATATTTCTATCAATATTTTCATACCCATTCAATATCTTAAAAACTTCAATCTGATCCCTCTTAACCTCCTAGTCTCTAAAGTTGTTAAACCACATTCTTTCAGGCGTTCTTCATAACTAAGGTCTCTAAGTTCTGGAATCATTTTAGTTGATCTCCTTTTTATGCGTTCAAGCGTATCTATATCCTTCTTACGTTATGGTCTCCATGCTTGTATACAGTATTCTAAATGAGATCTAACTATTGCTTTATAAAGATGTATAATTAACTGTTTTCCCTTGTATGTTATGTTTCTTCTAATCAATCCAAGAATTTGATTACCCTTTGAAGCTGCAATACCACACTGCTCCGACACTTTCATATCAGCGCTTATTGTAACTCCTAAGTCCTTTTCTTTTACAGTAGTACCCAGAACAGTATCTCCCATTTTATAGGTTACATTCAAGTTCCCATGTCCTGTATGTAGGCATTTACATTTCCCAAAATTGAACAACATCTGCCATTTCTCAGACCATTTCACTAATCTGTCTAGATCGTTTTGTAAATGTTGTTTACCACCATCGGTATTAACCTTTCTAAACAGTTTTGTGTCATCCGCAAATTTCAGTACGTTACTTGTTATACTGTCGTCCAAGTCATTGATATAAATTAAGAATAATATAAGTCCTAATACTGATCCTTGAGGTACCCTACTCAAAACCGATTTCCAATTTGAAACTTCTCCATCTACTACAACTCGTTGTCTTCTGTCAGTCAGCCATTGTTCTATCCAGTCAGTTATGCTATCCCCGATACCATGGGCTTTTAATTTAAGTAGTAATTTTGTATGTGGCACTTTGTCAAAAGCTTTCTGAAAATATAAGTAGATAATATCTACTGGCGAACCCACGTCTATCCACTTAGTGATTTCTTCCAAAAAACATAACATATTTGTTAAGCATGACCTCGCTTTAAGGAATCCATGTTGAAATGAATTTAATAATTTATGCTTAACGAGGAAGTCCACCATATGGTCTATAATTAACCTTTCTAATAATTTACAAATCACTGACGTTAAACTCACTGGTATGTAATTATCTGACTTATTTATCGAACCCTTTTTAAATAATGGTATGATGTTTGCTTCTTCCCATCCATGTTGTAGGCGGAATGGCAAGGGATCATTCACCACACCGTCAACAAGCACGAATGGCAAGTTAGTGGTGGGGTGACTGCTGGCCAATGCTCACATGGTCCGCTGGAGGGTGATCACGACAAGGCGTGATTGGAGGAAGGGTTGCCAGTGCACAAAGCCCTGGTGGAAGTTGTCCCCAACATTCGGTTCTACGACATAGTAATTATGTGCAGGACCTACCAAAAAAAAAAATTAATGCATAACTAATATGACGTGTTTCTACAATAAATTTCTGTTTATTGATCCTTTATAAAGAATAACTCTGAACGTGTCTTATATCAACCCATCAAATGTTGGCTTTCAGTATGTTGCGGTCACTCATATCATGTACATATTATGGTCTTGCGACCAGTTTATGTGGTCGTTGTTCACGTTTGGCAGGTGGCAGCACCATGCAGGTACATCATTGTTAGAAACAACCCGTGCCTGGAATTGTGGTCGCCCAAGATGGACGGTTGCCCAAGAGAAGGGTAGGCCAAAATAATTTTACCCTCGACAGTTAATACACATACTACATTTTGAGGCACACTGGTGAACTTGAGGTATTTCACCACCACGTGCTGATGTATGCGGCAAAGCTATTCACATTCAGGTAAAAGAAAATTGTGGTACACATTATAATTAGTCAGTCACTAAACCTGTTATCAAGATCAGAAATAAAATCGTTCGATAATTGTGTTCATCTGCATGAGGATTTTATTGTAATGGTTGTCCTCGTGAAATTGCGTATTCTTTCTAATAAAAAACCAATATATGTGAAATAAAAAGAATGTCCAGTCAAATGAAGTAATAACATTTTATTGACATTTATTATTCCATTGACTAGACAACAAAGATATGCACAAGATAAATATGGGTAAAATAACTGCATTTGATGTGTATAGCATAACATAATTTGATATTGGCATGCACTGAAAATGTTATATAAATTATTTGTAAAAACATTAAACCAATGAGAACATTATAATGTAAAAAGATGCTTTTTTGAAACAAATATTAAATTATATCATGAAAATAAAAACAATTAAATATGTATTGATTATTTGTTAAAAGAACAACACCGGTGTCATATTTGACAATGTTGAAACTTTAAAACATCAAAATTAAAGTAATGCTCTGGTACTTTGGTGTTTGATCTCTGAACCTACGCCATCTAAAAATGGTTTGATGAAGTTATATTTAGTCTACAATTAATATTCATGAACAAGGGCGTGAACTGCTGCCCAGGCATGGGCAACATTTCACGCCCTTAGCAAAGTTTGGAGAGCGCCCATCTGCAGACTCACCAAACTGAAGATTTTCAGAACGACGGTTGAACCGATCCTGATGTATGGATGCGATCTACCCACGAATGCGCAGAAAACTCAAACTATGTTATGGCGCCACCACATGACCAACCAAGAAGTGTACGGCACCCTCCCACGGATCACTACCATCGTGAAACAACGGCGTCTTCGTCTGGCAGGTCATGTGATGCGCCATGACGAAGCAGCCAACAAAGTCCTGCTCTGGAAGCCCGATGGCCCTCGGAGAAGAGGTCGACCAACAACTACTCTACAAAACATACTAGAGAAAGATACGAACCGCAGCAGGACAAATCTAATAGCTTTACAATTGTGTACAATTGCTTAGTTATTAATGATATAATTATTTAGTTATTTACTATAATGTAATATTTCATTATAATATAAATTTTATTTAATTAATCGGCGATTTTATGAAATTGGCGATTTTATTAAATGCCAATTTCATTGACATATTTCCTTTATATTGTAATTTATAGCCAATAATAATAACAATAATATATGCAGAAGTTGCCATATAGCAATCCGTAAAACAGTGAATGTCGATGTGCGATGTGATCATCAAAGGGCACACCAATAAACGTTAAACTTTAAAAGTAAAATAGAAAATGTTTCGACATTTTGATTACACGAAACCCTGGATCAACGATGTTGTTGTACATTCCACAGCAGTATTTTGAGCTAATCACCACTCCTCACATGTGTGTGGTTTGTCTGTGTGTGTGTGGATATTTAAATTGCCGTCCCAAATTATGGTTCTCCACAATAATTGCACATTATGGTTTCTTCCCCGAGTAAGTGCGCATATGACTGGTCATAGGGTCACATTTGTATTCTCTATAATTTATAAACTACATATGACTCTTCAAAAGTCCAGTCCGGGCAAAATGTGAATTCTTGGGTGGCATGATCACTAACACTTCTCACCTCCGCCCCCCCCCCAAACCCCTCCATTTTATAAACAAACAGACATGGTATGACACATATAAACAGTTTTTGCTAGGAGTTCCTTCTTAACGGCAGCTTAACATTCTAAATCCACCTGCTTTGATATAATAATGTCCAATAAACCAATAGCTTTGTAGTTAGTCTACCAGTGACTAAACATATCCCCCAAAGATGCGCATCATTTGAAAGGGTAGATGTGAGAAGATTTGTCCAAATTGCAACAAAGGGGATGTGAGGCAATTTGAATCAAGTTTGTCTGTGCTTGTGTTTGGTTAAAAAACACATGGGAACAATTTACATGCTGGTACATCAGTTCAGTTTGTCTTCTTTTGGTGGACAGAGGCAGTGTTGGAATTTGCAATCTGTTTATATTATATCTGCAATTTATATTTTCTGATCTTAAACTACTGACTGTTGAGAGGGTTAGCACATGCCAATACAACAGACTCAACATCCCCTTTGTGGCATTGTACTTTTTATACTGGTTTAGGAGGCAGTCTGAATTGAGTCACCTTATTTCTACAGAGGAAGGCCTCTTGACTGCATTATAGGCATTGCATGGCTAACTGGTGGGTTAAGTGATCAATGGCCCTTTATGGACATCCTGGTGGCTTCATTAAACAAACGGATTATGGCCTTAACTTATAGCCTACAATAGTTTGCTTAACAGAGGGTTTCTGATTAGGAAAAATTGCTGCCCGTTGCCTTTTTTGGGGTAACATAGTCATTGTTATTGGAGAATGCGGTGCACTATGTGTAGGGATGATAAGGGGGTAATCAATCAGAAATAACGAAGTATTAAAAAACATTCAAATACTTCAGAAAAGTTACTTTTTTTAATTACAAATAAATTTATTTCCACAGCATATATTGAGAAAGTACTGATATACTGGTAATGTACTCGTAAAATCGGAGTACACTGCGTATGAGTACGAGTACATGATCCATAAGTTATATGAGTACGACAGGCCTTGCCATTAAGCTTTTGTAGCCAGTGGCCCGTCGGGCCAGGAGATGTTAACAGTTACTGGTCCCCCAAAAAAGTATATATATATATATATATATATATATATATATATATATATATATTTATATTAACACGACAACAACTATTGCCTTACCTTTTGTTATAATCAGGAGATGTTAAAAGTTACTGGTCCCCCACAAAAGTATATATATATATATATATATATATATATATATATATATATATATATATATATATATATATATACATACATATACATAATATAATAAAATAAAACTATATAATATAAAATTGTATATATAATATTACTTATTTTGGATTTCACTACACACACACAAACGCACACACACACACACACACATATATATATATATATATATATATATATATATATATATATATATATATATAGGTGCTAATCCACCCTCTCAGCAAACATTAGTTGTGGACTTTCTCTTGTCATGTATTTTCAATTTAAATACATTTTAACACATATTACAATGTATACCCTGAACATATGCATTTTAATGAGAATCGCACCTTTAATGGTATCCAACCCCAGTTTGATCCCAAAAATAAAGAGGTTTTTTACAGTTTTATTCATAAAAAAATTGCCGTTGCATGGTCAACTCTTCCTGAATTATATAAATTAATTCACAAAGATATTTTGTTTAATAAGTTATTTTACTATGCAGAGTTACGATAATATCATACAAGATGTACACGCTTCCTCGTG
This sequence comes from Lamellibrachia satsuma, assembly GCA_033239005.1. Classification (NCBI taxonomy): domain Eukaryota; kingdom Metazoa; phylum Annelida; class Polychaeta; order Sabellida; family Siboglinidae; genus Lamellibrachia; species Lamellibrachia satsuma. The sequence goes on along the minus strand of BSQZ01000124.1, from coordinate 586,443 downwards.
GAAATATAGGGGCCGGGTATTTTGCCCCCCCCCTGGTCTTTTGCCCCTAGGACATTTGCCACCTGTTCATTTGCCCATCCGGTCTTTTGCCCCTTCACTTATTGAAAATCTGGTATTTTGCCCCCTTTTTAAGTAAATAATTTTTAAGGGAGTATTTTAGAAATCATTTCTATATTTTTTATTTGAAAATATGTTTTACATCTAGTTTCTTCATTACTCTGACAATTTAATAAAATGAATAAACCTAACTGCAATTATGACTATCTGTGTCAGATCAACCAACTAAAGTAATTGAAAGTAAATCTTTGATGAAGAAGTTGATCCTGTAATTACTGCTAATCATGGGATCGTCTTTTGTCATCTTTATTGCAATTGAAAAGGACGAAGCCATGTATTTAAGGCTTCCTATTGGATTCTTATACAATAAAAGAAGCAATACATTCCAGGCCTTCTTCTGATCCTCTGTATTGCAATTAATATTGAACTGAAGTACCTCAATTTGTCTATAAAACTGGGAGTGCAAGTCAGAGCTATCAGATAGCACTTATAACGTTACAATGGAGATTACTACTAGTATCCAAGGAGGCCAGCAACTATGATATGAGGGACATGCCTATACTAAGAAGGGGGCCAGCAAGACAACTTTTTGATGGGAATGCAGCCAGCGTAGGACACGCTCATGGAAGGGGGCTGTGGTCACTGATATCCAGGTAACTAGAAAGGTTATGTCCTAGATACGTATATCTTGATTTTATTTTTAGTTACTACATATTACCTTGAATTATTATTACTTGTATTATTACTGCAATACATTATAATAATTATCCTTCATATGTCATGAAGTGATTCAATTTGTTCAAATGACACAATATTTCATAAATAAAAATGAACATCAAAATGTATGTAAAAATATATGGTATTTACATCCGAAGAGGGGCAAAAGACCAGGAGGCCAAACGACCTAAAGGGTAATTGACCGGGGGGGGGCAAAAGACCTAGGTGCAAAAGACCGGGAGGGGGGGCAAATGACCGCAACCCGGAAATATACCCGTACTCTCACTCAGATTTCACCAATGTATTCGTATTCGTACTCAGCCATCACCAATAATAATAATAATAATAATTAGAGCATGTTTAGAGCGCCATGGATCCAGGTGACCCTGTTCAAAGGCGCTGACACAAACATGGTTAAAGACAGACAAGATTAAAAAATAAATAAATAAAAACATTAAAAAAAACATAGTAAATCCAAGTTCATAGGACATAGCACTAAAGGTCGAATCAACTTGACAGTTAAGAATAATAAGCGCGTTTAAACAAGATAGTTTTTAAGAGTTTTTTAATGTGTATAGAGATTCACATTTTCGCATCTCATGGGGAAGACTGTTCCACAGGCGAGGAGCAGCGATGCAGAAGGCACGATCACCATAATGGTGGAGATGTGCACTGCGTTCAGTCAGAAGAGATCGCATCGTTCTGCAGGGTTGGTAGAACTGGAGCATGTATGTGATGTAGCTCGGCGCAAGCAGATGAAGGGCATTGAACGTCATCGGTACGACATTGTACTCAATACGGTACAGGACAGGAAACCAATGGAGAGTCTCTAGGATGGATGTGATGTGGTCATAGCGACTGGCCCTGACCACAATGCGAGCTGCCACATTCTGGACTCTCTGCAGCTTGTCCAGTAACTGGTCAGGTACACCACAAAGGAGGCCATTTCCATAGTCCAGTCGCGGTATGACAAGGGCGTGAACCAGGAGTTCAGTGGCATGTTATGTCAAGCAATCTCTGATGGAGCGAATACGATGTAAGTGAAAGTATGCTACCTAGTACAGTTTGGACACTTGAGATTTGATGCTGACCTCACTGTCAAACATGACCAATGTACTCGTACTCGTATTTTACTCATGAAAATGTACTCGACCCCAGGCCTGACCCACACGTGTGACACTTGAAAGGTTCATCACCAGTAAAAGTGTGCAGATTACTATTTACGCGTCCATTCCGACCAAACTGTAACCCACATATATCACAATTGTTTCTCACAAGTATGAGTGTGCATATGTATCTTTAAAACTCCACTCTGAGCAAACTGTTACCCAAACATATCACACTTGAAAGGTTTCTCATCAGTATGGGTGTATAGATGACTCTTCAGAATTTCACTCCGAGCAAATGGTAACCCACACATATCACAATTGAGAAATTTCTCACCAGTATGAGTGCGCATATGTCTCTTCAAACTTCTACTCTGAGCAAAACTGTGATCCACATTTGTCACACTTGAAGGGTTTATCACCAGTATTTGGTTGGGCCAGACAACAAAATAACTTGACCATAGATAGTGTCAGCTTGATAAAATTCGTTTACATGAATAATTAAACGATGTTTTGAACCATGATGAAAATGATATAATTGAGTCATGAGTAATTATAGCAGGTGACATAGGTATGTCATATCCTCAAGCGAGGATATGACATATCCTCGCTTGAGGATATGACATACCTCTTTGATGAACGCTGGCTTTCAAATTGCCTTCTGTATCAAATTTGTCTAATGCTCAATGCCAAATTTCTTGTTACCAAGACTTGGGTGTACTATTCATCAGATGTAGAAGACCAGACAAATATCTTGTTACCAAGACTTGGGTGTACTATTCATCAGATGTAGAAGACCAGACAAATTTTTTGTTACCAAGACTTGGGTGTACTATTCATCAGATATAGAAGACCAGACAAATGTTGTTGTGATAATTGGTAAACAAACGTCAATGACGGGCAACCGATTTTGTTTGTAACTGTTGGCTATAATGGTGGGACATATTTCATGGGCAGTTTGCAAGTGACTAATGCATGTGAATCTAAACGTATTGTACATTCTAATAATTTCGCACTAGCAATATATTCTTTGGAATTTAATATTGTAGCTGATGCAGAGACACATGGGTGGGGAATGCCAAAACGGGGGCTGACAAAAAATGAAATACCTTGGCCTTCCAACTTAAGGTTATGCAAATTTATGCAAATTTATGCAAATGAGCTGTGACGTCATAGGTCACATGACGGATATCGACCAATCATATCCGTCGACACAATTACCCCCCCCCGTGGCGCCCCCTGGTGGTGAAACTGCTCTCGACCAATCAGAAATCAGAAAGTGCCCCAAATCTGCCCATTTGAGCGATAATAGGGGATTTCACGTGGCGCCCCCTGGCGGCAATAAGCGCACGACCAATCAGAACGCTCCATTTCAAATTTCAACCAATCAGAATGAGCCCCAAATCTGCCCATTTTTGGAGCTTCAGAATTGCACACATACTACTATAGCTCAGTCCCACAAGCAATCAAGGAAATTAACCCTCGAAGGGTTGGTGTGGTTACAGTTAGGCGTGCAATCAGCCTGCCGTCAGCTTAATTAAGCCTGCCGTCAGCTTAATTAGGCTACCAGTCAGTTTAATTAGGCCAGCAATCAAATTAGTTAGGCGAACAGTCAGGTTAGTTGGATCAGCAATCAGTTTAATTAGACCAGCAGTCAATTTAGTTAGGCCAGCATTCAGTTTAGTTGGGACAGCAGTCAGTTTAGGCGGGATGATTAGTTAGGCCAGGAACACCATTATAGACACACACCATTTCGCGAGGAGATTGTTACTAGGATTGGTGGGCTCTAGTTGACCTTGGCCTTGGTCAACATTGGACTAAGTCCTGTAAAAGTACCCATAAAATCAAGAAAAGTGAGTGCCATTTGCAAGATGAACATCTAATCCTTCCCCGTCCATCCCCTTCCTCGCTCCCCCCTCTCTTTGCCGCCCGCCCCTTGACCAGTTGTGTCTCAATAAACATAATAATTGTGTACGAATTAAATTAAGAAGGGGTATGTAAATGTTCGATATACACTACTCAAATTAATTAAAGAACAAATATTGGGGATGGCACACCAGGTCTACCATACAAGTTACACTTTGTGCACTATATGTGCGATTAGGGGATTGTCTTAGCTACAAAACAGCTCATGTTTGATTGAACTGAAGCGTGACGACAATGCCTCTAGGTGTAGCTGCATGTCCACACCTCTATACAAGGAAGGGATTTTATGGCACTTTCATTAGTTACTTTTCTTGTCCTTGGCCGTCATGATATTTGCTGCGTCGATAGTGATAGCTGGATGTCTCCTGATTGTCGCTTGTGCTGTCAGGCGGCATTGACCCCAATGCTGTTGCCACGGCTGTGCAACTGCTAGAAGATGGTGAACGGGGCCTCGGGTGGTAGTTCGGAGGTTTGATGTATCCCCAAATTTAGTCAACCGACTATGGACACGTTACCAGGAAACTGGGCAGTACACCAGGAGACAAGGTCAAGGTCGTTCGTGGATGACAAACCCAAGACAAGACAGTTATCTCGTCGTGTTGTCTCATCGCAAACGCATGAGTACCTATCGATCCCTGGAAATTGACTTCGGCCGTGCGACTTAAGTTCACTTATGCAACCAGACTGTTAGGAATCGACTCCATGAGGAGGGTATGTGAGCACGTGAGCACCAGAACTGGCAGCTGCGTCACTGGAGGCCGGTACTCTTCACAAATGAAAGCAGGTTATCTGTGTCAACTAATGATAGGCGTGTTAGGGTGTGGAGATGCCAGTGAGAGAGTTATTCTGACTGTAACATTGTGGAAGTTATCGCAATGATATCCTGGAGCCTACTGTCAGACCGTATGCAGGCGCTGTGGGGAATGATTTCATTTTAGTGCAGGTTAATGCACGTCCACACACAGCTCGGGTGTTCATGATCACCCTTGAGGACGAAGGTATCACTATGTTGGACTGGCCGGCTAGGTCTCCTGACCTGAACCCAATAGAACATATGTGGGACATGCTTTCTAGACGTGTTAGACGAAGGCCACATCCTCCCCAGAGAACGTACAGAACCTGACCAATGCCCTAGTTCAGGAATGGCAAGCCATACCCCAAAATGACATCAGACGAATCATAACGAGTATGTCACGTCGTTGCCAGGAGGGTGTAAATTCAAGAGGGGAGCATACAAATTATAAAAAAACATTTGTGGACAATATTTTTCAGTTTGTCAAAAAAATCTGTAAATTAACTAAGCTAACCACAAAATCCATTCCCTATAAAGGGGTGTAGACACGCAGTCACTCCTAGAGGCGTCACGCTTCAGTTAATTCAAACATGAGCTGTTTTGTACCCAAGACAATCCCCTAATCACACATAGAGTGCAAGAAGTGTCACTTGTATGGTAGACCAGGTGTGCCATCCGCAATGTTTGTTCCTTTAGTTATTTTTAGTAGTGTAGTTTTAACCACGAGTTTGATTCCCGTAAGAATTTGTTCTAACATGTTAGGTTACTTTTTATTCTGTATTAAGCTGTGTTGCATTTGTAACCTAATTCTTACTTAGGCCATTCATATTTATGGAAGTGTTATGTCCAATCTGAAAGTGGTGTCAAACATAAAGAAGAGTTCGTTGATAAGATATATTGTTTTGACAGTTTTCTTTACAGAGAAATTTCATACGAACGTGCTGAGATACCAGTTTGACATGCTACCACAGCATGACCTAACAATGGCCTGAAAACACGGAACGGAATTGTTAACTTAATTATTATTTAATTTAATTAAGTATAAGCACAATGGAATACAATTGTATTAATTCAGTTAATATATATATATATATATATATATATATATATATATATATATATAGTGCATATAGTATGGTATATATATATATATATATATATATATATATATATATATATATATATATATATATATATATATATATATATATATATATATATATATATATATATATATATGTATGTATATATATATATATATATATATATATATATATATATATATATATATATATATATATATGTATATGTATATGTATATATATGTATATGTATATATATATATATATATATATAGTTTCATGTCATGACAGTATATAAATATAAGATGCTAGTATTAATGTCCACTTGGTTACAAGAGAACAATAAATTATAAACACTAAGAATAGAAAAACAAAGTTATTAATTATATGTGTCAAAAAAAATTTGACGCATGTCAACATTTACATATTTTTGTACCTATGGATGGAATAGGTAGTCAAATCTGAGCATACTCCTTTTTATGTAAACAACACATAGAAGTAACATGATGGTGTTCGGCCACATTTATTTTGGATATGTTTGGCCAATTTGGGATAAATTTAGGAGAAAACGCCATTGAGCAGAACAGTAACTTTCAGCTGCAATATATAATTTAATGAGACACGAAACCATCCTGAAATTGTAATACGTTGTTTACCTAATAAATGGATATGTTCAGTTAAAATTGTGGTACCACATTCTCATTTTGGATGCTGAAAATCATAAAATATAGAAAAAGTTAAAGGGTGTAACATTCTGAAAGTATAGCCACTTAAAGCCTACTGAATTAGTAGGTTATTGTGTCTCTGAAAACAGATGGTAGACATTTTAACAATGTGCTGTAACATAACAATGAAATACTCAAATCATTCTCGGAATTGTTTTAGTTCTTTTAAATTTCCCTGCAACCGATATACGCGTTGTCCTATCATTCTTCAATGTTGTATATATAATCTGCACCAACCATTCTTTGACGCTTTCCCCTGTTCACTTTATAGGGCGTTACAGACAAATGTGCATGTTTATGCTCAGTTCGTTTGCAGAAGTGCTCAGGAAAAGTTACTTATCCATTGGTTAACATTTTAGAAAATTATGATGTCAACATCTGAATTGTTTTGAAAATTTGTTGATTTGACATTGAATGACCCGTATGTATGTAACTATCCACATATGATGGCGAATAGGCATGCTAAATCACATTCTTTTTTTATTCGTATTTAAGTATATACATCCCCACTAAGGGCGCTGTTTGGACGGAAAATAGGTCACGTTAATACATATACGATCGATAAAGACAATGATTGGACGAATTGTAGGTCAAGTTAATACATACATACTCACTAGGGGCACTGTCTTGGTAGGAAAACAGGTGAAGTTAGTACCCATAGGGTCGCTTATTGGACAGAATGTAGGGTAAGTTAGTACATATTTGGACACGAGATGCGCTGCTTGGAAGGAACATAGGTCAATATATTACGTAAGCGGACGACAGGGGCACTGTTTGGAAGGAAAATAGGCCAAACCATTACATGTATTATCGCTACAGCACTGCTTGGGAGGTTTGTTTCAAAAATAACTAAACAGCTTCAACTTCTTCGAGGGTATATATGTCCGTATGCATGCCTGCCTGACTACCTGGACATAGCCTTACGAAAAGTACTGTCAAAACCTCATCATTGTTTTCCCTAGACGCACCTTTTTAGGAAGCGGGTGTTGCGCATGCACAACCGGATGCACGCGATGATTTTAGTTTTAAACACGCAAATTGCTGTGGTTACTAGGCAATTGGGGGGCTGTTTTACACAAAAACATTTCATTCAGTAGCCGCTAGGGTCGTTTCTAACACCAAAACTATCCATCAGGGGCGCTTCGTTAATGCTGTCACGATACTCCAGGTGACATGATAGTTCCGTTGCTAGGCACCAGGGCGCGGTTTTCAGTAGTTCCAGATTAGCAACTAGATGCGCCATCAATACAAACTGTTATCACCAGGGGGCACTCCGTTGAGAGATCACATTGGTGGTTGCCGGTGCCACCCACGTTGTCGCAACACTTCCTTTTAAAGGACCTCCCTACTACTCACATTTGAAGGATTTATCCGCAGTATGTGTACGTATGTGAACGGCTAACCAACAACACTTCCTTTTAAAGGACCTCCCTACTACTCACATTTGAAGGATTTCTCCGCAGTATGTGTACGCATGTGAAAGGCTAATGTAGTAGAGCGACAACACTGCGCTCCACATGTGTTACACTGGCAAAGTTTCTACTCAGTATTTAAAGTGGAGATGTCTCTTCAAGCTTCTATTCCAGACACGCTTCAATCCACAAATTTCACACTTGAAGGGTTTCTCACCAGTACGAGAGCAGACAAGTCTCTTCAAATTGTCTGTGTTTACAAACTGTGATCCACACGTATCACACTTGAACGGTTTCTCACCAGTATGAGTACGCATATGTTTCTTCAAAGTTCCTCTTTCGACAAACAGTGATCCACACGTGTACCCCTTCTAGGGCTTCTTACCAGTATGAGTATGCATATATTTCTTCAAAGTTCTTCCATCAGCAAACTGTGATCCACGAGTGTCACACTTGAAGGGTTTCTCACCAGTATGAGAGCGGATATGTCTCTTCAAATTTCCTCTGTCAGCAAACTGTGATCCACAAGTGTCACAAATGAATGGTTACTCACCAGTATGAATGCGGATATGCATCATAAAATTTCCATTTTCAGCAAACTGTGTTCCACACGTGTCACACTTGTGGGGCTTCTCACCAGTATGAGTACGCATATGTTTTTTCAAAGTTCCTCTTTCAGCAAACTGTGATCCACACGTGTCACACTTGAAGGACTTCTCACCAGTATGTTTGCGCATATGACTCTTCAAATGCCCACTCCGCACAAACTGTGATCCACACTTAGCACACTTGAAGGGTTTCCCGCCAGTATGAGTGCGGATATGACTCTTCAAAATGTTTCTTTCAGCAAACTGTAATCCACACGTATCACAATTGAAGGGTTTCTCATCAGTCTAAGAGCGGATATGTCTCTTCAAATTTCCTCTGTTAGAAAACTGTGATTCACATGTATCACACTTGAATGATTACTCATCAGTATGAGTGCGAATATGCATAATCAATGATTCACTTCCAGCAATCTGTGATCCACATTGTATAACAGTTCCAGCGTGCATGTGGGTATGTTTGGCGAGCTACTCAATGGCGAGCTATTCATGTGCTGCTTGGGACACGGCACTGTGTTTTTGATGTCAGAATATGTTGACAAGCGGACCGTGTAGTGACACTGCTGACACTTCTACAACATATGTTGCAAATATCAAATAAACAAATGTAGCAGTAACATGTCTACATCAAACGGATACAACACTAACATACATTCAACATATATACAGATATTAAATTATATATAATATATATATATATATATATATATATATATATATATATATATATATATATATATATATATATATGAATTATAAATATGCACTCTCAGAGAGAAAGAAATTGTACGTGTAAGTAAAATTGTTTTCGGTATATTGTAACATTTTATGTGAATTGTGTATAAATAAATATGTTAAATGATTTAAAAAAAATTAAATGTATGAAAAATAATATTAATTTTTGTCTAATTAAAATCTACAAATCTACAGAAAACAAAATTAATTACACTACTTATTTATTGATTTTGCGAAAATGTGTAAAACAAAAAATTGTATCTGACAAGTGTGCTACGCGGAGATGAAACATTGTTCAACTGTTGATAATCCAATGCCTTCCTTGTCTATTTGCCGCTTTGTCTGTGCTGCGTCAGAACTTTTTAGAAAACATCTCGTTGAAATTGTGATAGTCCAACACAGCCAACTTGATTTTCAAATTGAAAGATCAAAATAATATGTTTATTCGATGTTAACAGAAGTACGTAAGGTATCATTAAACAAATATGTACTTAACTTCACACCGAGGAGCTCATTAAACATGAACATCCGCACTAACACTAGAAATAAACTACAGTATAAATGGGATAATTTTGGAACCGAGCTTGCTACATATAGCATTGGCTTGAAAGTCTTGGAACAGCAGTGGTTTAAATGGGTCCCGGGTGGTTCGGCCAGACTCGGCCCATGATGGGTCCGACCCACGCCGACGGATGGTTCGGCCCAGTCTTTCGTCCCACTCCGAAACAGGTCCGCAGGTTTCTACCGGAGTAGATGGTACGGTCAACAAAACAGCGGCGGCATGGTAAAGAAAAAAGTCAACTCTCGGCGAAAACATTGCAGTGTCGCTCACGCTACGTCAAAGCGTTACACAAAGTGTCACACTTCACTGAGCGCACGACGTCGATTGTGGTAGATACGATGTCGGCCAACACGATAAGTAACATAATCCAGCCGTGTTTCACAGCAGAAATTGAACAACAGAAGTTGTCGATGGGCTCTCCTACAATGCCAACGAAGGGTGGTCGGGCTCGTGGTAAGTCTCCTAGTGTCACTGAGCCCGAACACCTGGTTGCTGAGGTGATGGAACAAGTAGATACATTTTTCATAAAGACTATGTCTGCTGCCATGAGCGACCACATGACCAATCTAAGAGATCCGCTGGCGTTGAAAGAGGACAGCCTTAGAAGAGGCGGGCAAGCTAGAGCAGCAATCTCGTTGTCCCAACCGCCGCTTCCAGGGCATTCCTGAGACCGGAATAGAGTGTACCGACGAGCTGGTGATCGCCACAGTGAATGAGAAGATGGGATTGAAACTGACAGTTGCGCAGCTGGAGCGCAGCCAGCACCTTGGCCCAAATTAGAACTCAACGGTTGCACTCGAAAACGCGGAATCAGTGTGTGTTTTCGGAGCGAGGCGGCCCGGTACGAGGTGTACAGGGTACGCGCCCAACAACAAGCAGCATAACATGGCGAACAAAGACGAGGCCATCTTCACCAACCAAGATCTAACCGCGAAACGAGGAGGTCTGGCCTACAGATCCAAACTGCTAAAACATAACAACTTGATGGCTGACTGTTCCGGAAGAAGCTCATTAAAAGACTCAGTGGCGTGATGGCGTGATTAAGGAGATTCACACGAAAACGACCTGGACAACGTATGCAGCGGAAAGCAACGATGCTCTAATAATGGGCGGTTTTGTTTTTGCTTTCACCTTTGCGATGAAGTTAACGTATTTGCAGATTCTAATATTAATGCAGTATTAGTATTCGTAACTACATATGAAGCAAATTATTTGCAGTGTTTTTTCTTTTTACTTGTACCATTGGATTAACACGATGTAGTTTACTTGTAATGTTCTTCTCGCTGTTTATAATGCAGTATAATCATTTGTGTTGTTGTTCCCCCTCCATTACTTATTAAATTATTTAATTCCATGTATATGTTTTAGGTTTAATGCCCTTAAATTAAATTGTTTAGATGTATTGTTCTTAATTAATTATCTTAATTATTTAACTGCGTACATACGTTTACTTGCATTATTATTGTACTGTAATGTCAAACGGAGTACTATGTGATTATGGCCCTATATAAATATCGTATTTTATTTTTATTTATTACATAAGTATCTTCGTATTGAAGATGATGATTTAGTTTCTTTGTTTTTGTTTGCATGATACGATATTTATTTAATTATGCAAATTGTTTGCAATGTTTTTTTCGTGTTTTTTTCACCGGTACTTTTTTGATGAACAGGATGCGAATATTGTATATTATTTTATTAATATCGTAATTAATTTACCAACGGGAAAACGGCCATTAGACTATTTTCTAATGCTTCTTTTCTTACAATACATTTACTTTTTAAATATTAAGTTAAATATTATTGTTGGCATACAGCTTTGATGATAGCTATGATAACATGTTACACAATAAGTAGACTGCTAAATGTGGATTACGTTGGTGAAAGTGGGTTTATCGTTTACAGTAGACGGTCAGCTATAAATGCATATGTTTCAAAAGCAATTATGCATTTGAAAAATGTTAGTTAATTATTCCCCTAATTACAAGGAGGCACTAACCAAAATTCTTTATTTCATACACTATAGTTAAACGAATCAACTGATGACGATATTCAAAATTTCGTTTTATTATATCTTTGGGACAAATACATATTTCTTGTTCCTGTTCCAATACGTCATTCCCCAAATTATGAGCTTGGCAAGCAATGCAAAACATGTAGCAACAAAGTTGGGCTAGTAATTTATTTAAACAAAACATTTAACTACAAAATAATATTTTCTATAAATAAGTTTCAACATTGGGAAGGACAATTAAAAAAAATACCAGGTGGTGGGCTCTTAAAAGATAAAATAATATGTAATATTTACCGACCTCCAAGAGATCTCAACGAAAATGATAAACAGTTTCAGTTTTTAATGAATTCACAGCAATTATATCATTCTTTAAGAAAAAAATCCGATGTCGTTATTGGAGGTGATTTTAATATAAACCTTCTTAAAAAAAATAGGTGTTTGTGATTTTTTTTTATATTAATATATTGTAGCTTTTACCCCCATATTACACTTCCTGCAAGGTTTTCAAACAACAATAAAACACTAATAGATAACATTTCTGTAAATCAGCCGACTCTATAATAAAGCCTACGCCAAGTATTCTAACTAAACAATTATCGGACTAGCGGCCGTATTTTGCCTTTCTAAGCACAGTACACCACAAGGACCATCAACAAAACATATTAAAATTAACATACAAAATCAAAAGGCAATTTCCAATTTCATACATGAAATTATTCCATCAGAAGTTTACAATAAATTTAATCAATCGCCTTCTGCCGACCCAAACATAAATGATGATATCCTAGATGAATCTATAAAATTAATAAATAATTAAGTTAAAAAACATAAGCACAAAAAGTCAACATGGATTACTCTAGGTTTGTTCAAATCTATACGATACAGAGACAAATTATATAACAACATTCAAAACGACAGAACACATGCATTACGAATCTCGTGTTAAAAAGTAAAACTAAAAACTTGGGAAACTATAAAAACACACGAAAATAAAACGTTCCATAAATCATGTATAACTAATGCAGGAGCCGTAACAAACATGACGGCCATTGCATACACATTACATTTTGTATACCAATATTGTCCAAAATCAAGCCAAAAATACGTAATCCCATAAATAAAACATTTAAGATAATACATGAAAGACAAAAATACCAATTCGTTCAATTTTGAACATATTGATGAAGAAACAATTTCTAAAACAATAGATAATATGCACTTAAAAACAAGTTGTGGGTATGATGGTATTTTGTTACGATTATTACATTTAGTTAAACCGGCACTGATAAAATCACCAACACTAATTACGAATTAAATATTGCCTATGGGTATCTTCCCTAACAAACTAAAAAGATTCCAGTTGAAAAAGGTGACAATACCCAATTTGGCAATTGCAGACCAATATCCCTCTTACCAGTTATTTGAAAAGTAATTGAAAAGATAATATACACCCTGTTAAATACCTTTTTAAAAATGCAAAATCTCTTGTTCGATAACCAATATGGATTCGGAACGGAACATTGCACCGAATTTGGTGCTCTTGAATTAATTGATAGAATAATGGCACAAATGATAAATACATATAAATATTTACTTGGACCTTTCCAAAGCATTCGAACCACTAGATCATACAGAGTTATTACAACAATTACTATATCATGGCGTAAAGGGAGTACCTTTAAGTTTAAAAAAAGAAATTACCTAACACATAAAACAGTATGTGGAAATAGAGGATGCCAAAACAGAAATGGATACTATTTCAACATTCGTAACTCAAGGTTCGATTTTAGGCCCACTATTGTATATCATATACATTAAACGCAATTACTTTGCCAAGGCCAGCGACGATACCACTCACTCAAGCATACTAGATTCATTTCCCCACATGTGAACAAAATGGAAATGCAGACTTTTTTATTAATATAGGCCTGAACAAAGTTAGCGAATGGCTAAAACTAAAGAAATTGTGTCTCAACGTTAACAGAACAACGCATATTATGATTTTCAAAACAACCAGAAGAAAAGTTGTGACTTCCCTTTACTAAAAATAGATAACATAACTACTGACAGAGTGTTTGAATTAACTTTTTCTTGGAATAAGTATCATATACTCTTTGCCACATCAATAATGCATCTGATATTAGTAAAAAAAATACATCAATCTACACTCACAGTTTATATGGTTTTGCAACTTATGTTAAATATATATATATATATATATATATATATATATATATATATATATATATATATATATATATATATATATATATATATATATATATATATATATATATATATATATATTTATCTGATATTTTACCCCTGGATCAAAAGCCCTGTTAATCTATATTATGTTAAATAGCCACATTGAAGTGTAATGAACAGAAACATTTTGATTTACCAAACTTTTATTTCCATGGAGTATATTGAACATGGTAAGTACATTCATTCACATTCATGAATTGATTCATATCATAGTCATTGACTCATTCACATTCATAAGTTCATTCAGTACCACTATATAGCATATAGAGATTCACTTCCACCTTACACAATGTCCAAGGCCAGTTTGTTTTGGTAAGCGGTGCATAGTTTGACAAGCCTTATGTCATCTGATCTGGTCCATTCAACTGTGACACGTGTCGAGCAAAAAGTACTTCAACAGACTATGAGACTCTCTCTCTCTCTCCCCTCTCTCTCCCCCCCTTCTCTCTCTCTCTCTCTATCTCTCTCCCCCCCCTCTCTCTCTCTCTCTTTCTCTCATGTTGAAGATGATGATGGTGTCCAGTTATGTCCGATGAGTGGATCGGTGATTGATCATATGTATGTATGTATGTATGTTATTATTATTATTATTATATACCGAACTTATAAAGCGCTCTTTTCATGCATAAAAGCCTGTTCAAAAGCGCTGTACACAATGAATAAAATAATCAAAAGATAGTAAAAACAAAGCATAAAAATATATATAATATTAGCATATATATACATACATGCATATATATATATATATATATACATATATATACATATATACATATATATATATATACATACACATACACACACATACATACACACACATACATACATATATATATATATATATATATATATATATATATATATATATATATATATATATATATATACATATACATACATACACACACATACATATACATACACATACATATATATATATATATATATATATATATATATATATATATACACACACACATCCATATATACACACACATACACATACATACACACACATACATACACACACACATTAAAATAATATTATAATTAATAAAAATATTATAGAAGACTGGATATGATAAAATAAATATGTATATACTTTTTTTTAAATGTAATAGAAAGAGTGACTAGAAAGAGTTAAGCATTAAAATGAGCTCGGAACAAATGTGTTTTTAGCAGCTTCTTGAAAGTGTTAAGTGTTTGTGCTTCGCGGATGTTGGTCGGTAGCGCATTCCACAACTTGGCTGCTGAACACTGGAATTTTCTGTCCCCGTAGGTGACTGTTCTAGCCCTTGGAACTTCAAGTGTCACTGAGTCCTTGGATCGTAGCGTTCTTCTTGGCTGATACACATTCAGCATGTCCGATATATAACCTGGCGCCTGTCCATGTAGGGCTTTATATGTGTGCATTAAGATTTTGAATTGCACACGATAGTTAACAGGTAACCAGTGCAGGTTTTTCAACACAGGTGTGATGTGGCTGTAGCGCGATGTTCTGGTCATAATCCGTGCCGCGGTGTTCTGCACACGTTGTAACTTGTTAATTGATGTCTGGTGCAGTCCACTGAGCAGAGCATTACAATAGTCTAGACGTGATGCTACAAGCCCGTTAACTAATGATTGAGTGGCATCGTTTGTGAGATAACGCCTAATGTGCCCAATGTTGCGGATCTGATAGTATCCAGACCTACAGACACTGTTCACATGTTGCTCCATGTTCATGGCAGAGTCGAAGATAACACCCAGGTTTTTCACACTGTTCACTGATGTAATGTCAGTGTCGCCAACACGCACAGTGACATTTTTCATCTGCATGGCATTATGCTTGGATGTGAACAACACAACCTCAGTCTTTTTACTGTTCAGTTTAGCATGTTTACGCGCATCCATCTTTCAATGTCCGTGAGGCACCTCTCAATTAGTTCGAGGGAATCTGTTCGGGCTGCACCGTCCTTCGGCTTGAACGAGATGTACAATTGGGTGTCATCCGCATAGAAGTGATAACACAGTCCATACCGACGGATAATGGCTCCTAGTGGTTTTGAGTACATGGTGTATTTCTTTGGACCGAGTACCGAACCTTGTGGTACACCATGTTCCAGGAGAACTGGATCGGAGTGCTCGCCATCTATGACCACTGCCTGATAACGGTCGTGGAGATACGAAGCTATCCAGCCGAGGGCAGCTCCGGAGATTCCGAATAAGTTTTCAAAACGATGCAATAGAATTCCATGATCGATAGTGTCGAACGCAGCTGACAGATCGAGCATGACCAACACTGTGACACAGCCATTATCCAGAGACTCGAGGATATCACTTTGCACCTTGAGGAGCGCCGTCTCAGTCGAGTGAGATCTAGGTAGGCTGACTGGAGCTCCTCGTGAAGTCCATTACTCAACAGGTGGCGCTCAATCCGTGTATCTACAACCTTCTCTACCACCTTAGCAATGAAACAATGAAAGGAAGGTTGGACACAGGTCTGTAGTGTTTCAGGATGTCTGGATCGAGTGTTGGTTTCTTGAGTAGTGGTCGTATTTGGGCGCACTTGAATGCACGAGGCACGCAGCTGCTATCCTTAGAGGCGTTGATGATCGCGGTGATAATAGGGAGTAGCTCACCTACACACAACTTTAGAAGCCACGTAGGCATCGGATCGAGGTGGCATGATTTATCAGGTGAGTTCAGGATGAGAGTCTTCACTTCATCATCAGATGCGCGAGTAAACCTCTCCAGTGATGTAGTTACAGATGAGGCGTCAACGTCCTGGTCAACGCCATGCACGTGGTCCGTCTGGAGGACGCGTCGGATGTTTTGTATCTTTTCTATAAAGAAAGAGCTAAACATCTCGGTTAGTTCACTGGGAGACGCCGTTTGAGGAAGAGATGGAGACCCCGTTCACCAAGCAGGTGTTTCGCCACTTTGTAGATGCCCTTCTGGTCGTGGGCGCAGGCAGTGATCTTTTCCGAATAGTATGCTATTCTGGTTTGTTTTATGAGTTTGTTCACCACAACACATTGGTCTCTGTATATCTGGTGGTTAACAGTCAGACGATTCTTCTGCCATCGTCGTTCCAGCTTCCGTCGGAGATGTTTAGCCTCATGTAGCTCATCAGTGTACCATGGACAATCTGGATGTTGGGTGATGGTTTTAGTACGAAATGGTGCGTGCTTATCAATGAGCGATGTGAGTCCTTCGTTAAAAGCACTCACCAAACCATCGACATCACCATGCGTAGTTTGTAACATGGAGGAAACCACAATGTCCTCCTTAAAAGCTTCAACGTCTATGGCACGCAACTTCCTGAAGGAAACAGTCTTCTGTATGGGAACAGGTTTGGCCAGGGTCTTGGTGAAACCAACTGCGAAGTGGTCGCGTGTAAGTTTCCCAAGGTGGTCACAAAGTCCGGGGTCGGTGACGGTGATGTCGGATACGATGTTACTGGTGTCTCTGCTGATCACAACGTCCAACGTATGGCCGAGCACATGGGTCGGTTCATGTACATGTTGTTGTAGGCCGCACGCTTTGATTGTATCCATAAATCGCTGAGCATCACGATCGCTTACAACATCAACGTGAAAGTTAAGGTCTCCAACTATCAGAATCTCCTTGTCATGGGTAGCGTAGCCGGCGAGAAATGTACACCACTGCTCAAAGAATTCGGGAAGGGTCAGGCCATTATACATTGATGTTGTGGGTCGATACACCATGGCTAGACGCACAGTTGTGTCACCCGTATTCAGATCACAATCTATGTGTTCAAAGTTTGTGTAGTCGCCAGCGGTACTGGAGCCATGGAGGCGGAATGATATGGCAGACTTATAAAGCAATACCACACCACCTCCATTTCTGCTGCCGGGACGGGGTGCATGTTTCATGGTATACCCAGAAGGGACCAACTCGCCAATGCATTTCTTGTCTACGGAAGTCCCCAGCCATGTCTCCGTGAGAGCAACAACATTATAGTCCTGTGCAACAATGTAGTCGCTCAGAGAAAAAGCCTTGTTCTTGATGGATCTTGGATTAAGGCAACATACCCGAAGAGACTTCTTCGCAGGTTGTACATGCACATGGTCACATTTAATCATCACCAAATTATTCTTGTTTACACCTAATTCACTAGTGATCTGACCATGACCATGGGCACTGAATTGTTTATGTTGACATGCACTTGCCCCACTTCTAGGAATATACCTCACAGTACTGTTGTGGTGTGTAGGTGGTGGTCGACGACCGATCACAGTGGGTATCCATGTCTGTATTGCGCAACTTGTTGTGCAACTTTGGCCATAGTCCGTCGCTAGGCCCGTATTGTTCATGCTGATGGGCGGCATTACCTTTGATCGTAGCCATTGTCTTTGACCACCTCTGGCCCCCCTGTGGGTCGGCCTAGCGTTGGAGATGCCCAATTGTCTTAAGTTGCAGAACACAGACTTGGTCACACACATGACAGATTTAGAAGTATGTTGCATTAGTTGTCTTAGTTGATAGCTTGAATACACGATCACCATGGTGATCGTCACAGTTCATTGGAGATGGCACTACAACTGCACAGTACTGTCTTATAGAAAGCACTAAAATCCGGAAAAATAAAATGTTCACGTTAAAAACTGATGACATTACAGTTGTCCGTGTACGTTCACAATCAAATTAGGTGTAGAAATAATGTTCAATACAGGGTATAGTTTGCAGTAATGTCAATGTTACCTGGAGAGCGCTACACGTGGCAGCTGCACAAGCGCACACCAATCCAAATTCTTTGTCCAGACTCAACATTGAGCCATCACTGGCTTCGTATTATAATTACCTGTATGTGTGTGTGTGTGTGTGTGTGTGTGTGTGTGTGTGTGTGTGTGTGTGTGTGTGTGTGTGTGTGTGTGTGTGTGTGTGTGTGTGTGTGTGTGTGTGTGTGTGTGTGTGTGTGTGTGTGTGTGTGTGTGTGTGTGTGTGTGTGTGTGTGTGTGTGTGTGTGTGTGTGTGTGTGTGTGTGTGTGTGTGTGTGTGTGTGTGTGTGTGTGTGTGTGTGTATATATATATTTATATAATACTTGCTATTCTTATATGTGTGTACATTTGTTTTACCATTTTGTACGTGAATAGTCGGAGAATGTGCTAGTGGTTGGACTTTACATGGAGTTTACCTGGTTAGTATGTTTTTTGTTTGATTTTAGCCTACTATACTGGTTTGTTTGTTTGTTCAGCCGTGACGGCAGCATCAGACACGGCCGTCCGACGTTGTTCACTTGCAATACTCACGCAAATTAGAAACGTTATCAGATTGTCATTAGTTTTATTTCTCAGTATCAATAACGACGGACAAGTAACTATGTTCCTGTATCAACTGCATTTGTTTAAGAGGAAGGCTGACTCTTGAATGGGAATGCTGCGAATCTAGAGGGAGAAATGCAAAAGAAAGCAGTGGAATGTAAATATACCTAATATTTTGATGCATCTCCATTTGAGAGACGTGCAAGAATAACTGTCACAACATTTGATTTGTATAATAAATTATGACTTTTACCTATAACGGTTGAATAACCCAATGAAAAATTATAGTTTTGTACATATTCTGACAGGTAATTATAATACGAAGCCAGTGATGGCTCAATGTTGAGTCTGGACAAAGATGTTCTCTTCTACGTACGTTACCCCCTCAGTCTGAATGATCGCAACAAATGGTGGCGCCACATAATGGATAATCGAGGTCAACAGATCAGTGAAGTATCGCCCTCTAGGGACTAGCTTCCCACTCAACTAGCGCATTATTTCCTTCCTTCTCCGACAGATTGAAAGGGAAATGCACAAGCATAAATAGGTAAGATGGTTTAACTTTTAAATAATAACATCCCAATTTCGTTTAAATTTTTACAGAGTCCAGTGACATTGTATATAAATGATTATTATTCATCACAGGTGCTAATATATGTAGTAAACAATGTTGTCATTAGTTTACGTTGAAGATGCTGAGCGATATTATGGGGATGGTGCTAAGTAAATGGCACCGCGCTGATGATGCAGGCCAGCAAAAACTATTTCTATGCTATGTACAGTGCAATGTAGAAGGGTTCAGCCTCCTGTTACGTTTCCCATTGGCGACCATGTTAACGTTTTGCACGATTATAAGAAAAATGGACAATAACAAATTCTGACACGTCTTACCTGCCGGCGTTGCCATCATCTCATTGACATGCTGATCGAGTTTAGTCAAAGTCTCGAACTTGTAACTCATTTCAAATGCCTGAACGTGCAATACCCGTCAATTTTTACCAATTTCTGCATGAATTACTACGCACACGTGCCTTATTGCGAAAAAATTGCCAAAAATCCTTCCGCCTATTGAAATCATCTAAAAATCCACAGTAAACAGTTACACTGCCAACATGTTCTACTAGCAAACTTGCCAATGTCCCTGGCTCAAATGCAGTTATGTCAGATGATATGAGTTTTTGAAAATAACACATATCTAAAATTACTGTGCCCCACATTCGTGTGTAACACACCAGGAAGTCTAACTGAGGCATGATCCCAAATAGGGAAGCTTTTTTTTGGAGAAAGTGTCCAATTTTATATCAAGTTGCCGCACAATGTAGATGTAAACCCAATATGGAACACTCCTGGTGGTCACGTTATTATTATTTGTTTCACAGCCAAATCAAAACAATGCCCTGCCCATAATATTAGCTGAAAACCAGTCACATAATTTAAATATAGGTCAATTTTGACACTTGATAAATCATTAACCATGTACACTAGATGTCTAGAGCATTGCGAACAAATGAAACCTACTTACTGTCTCTTTAGATATGCCACCTACTTATTTTCAAATTAATATTTATATAATTGCTTGATTTTTAAACAAATGTGGCGCAACTTTGTCCGAAAAGTGACAATTTGTCACATTTAACAGGATTTGGAGTGATTTCCATTGTGTCAGACTTGCTAAATTTTATTGTTTATGTGATTGCTTTCATGTTTCTACTTGATCCGGTACATGGCGTACTGCTTGATTGGGATACGCCATCATAAAGGGGTATCACATGACCAGATACCCATTGCGGCCAGATTTGAAAATGTTGATATACGCCATGCTTCCAGTGGCTGTGACACAACCAATATACAACTATTCTTTCAAAATTTGCTACACAATATCACCAATGCACTGGGCCACATAACAAATATCACCAATGACTGTTCTAGTGCAAAATAGCTACCTGCTCCCTCACAAACTGGTGCCATACCCCATAATTTTGACCAAATTTCCATTTTGGCAACCGGTCAGTACCATGCTATTTGTGATTGCTAAGGCTGTCTGTCTTTGCAAGCAAACTGTTCACTTTTCCCATGAACCTATGCCTTTAGGAATGGTTATATCTTCTGTAAACCACTTCGTGGTTAGGGTTAGCTATAGAACGGGTTAGCTAGATATGGGGTTAGCTAGGGGTGGGGTTAGCTAGGGGTGGGGTTAGCTAGAGTTGGGGTTAGCTACGGTTAGGCTTCCATACCTTCATCTCCTTGTGTCCGCACACGTACAAAGAACTGCACGCAACATGACATGAGTACTGAGACGTAGTGAATAGACATTTATGAAAATTACCATTGATTTCCCAATCTAAAAATGTGCTTATGTTAAGCTTTCAGCTTACCACAAATTCTTTCGGGCAATTTTAACAGTTGAAAATAAAAAAAATTGTATTTACTGATAACTAAATATCTTATTAACCATCAAATAGCGTAACATATCAGCTGATGCACATCAAATGTATATTTGTTTGACATTTTTTATATATAGTAGATCAGTTATAGGATACCTCCTAAAAGAGACGGCTACACAGTTTAAATAATAGCGGCGCTTAACAAGTAATGCTCTTGTTGGCTAGATGGAATCAATAAAATATATATAATAATATAATATTAACTAGCCTGACACAGACAATGTTCTAAGTAAACGCACGCAACATGAGGCAAGTTAGCAGCCGTTTTGATTTATTCGTGTGATTCGTAAATCTCTATTCATTGAGACTCGGTCACAGTTGTAGCATGGTCCTACCTGCTCTAGCCTAGGTAGGATCTGTCCTGTTCATTCTGTACAATGGCATTACCCCCATTTGATCTCTCATCCAACTTTTTGCAGACGACATTTATATTTTAAAATTACTTCCACCACCAACTAAAAAAAAAACAGGGTGGACCTGGGACTGACTACATTTTCATGAGTCATGAGTAAAGTACATTGATGATGGCTAAGTATGAATACATTGCTAAAAGTTACGATTGAGTATGAGTACAATTATATCTTGCATGATATAGTAGTAATGATGGATTTTTTAAATAAACAATATAAGCAATTCCAATTATCTCTTGAAAATCACTTTCAATCCCATAATGGATTTGAACCTTTTTATAAATGAGGTGTAAAATTGCCACTGTGCACAATAAAATGTTCTTGCCAATCTAGATATGGGTCCATTAATGTTTGGGGACTTCCTTGTGGACTGTTACCTTGTCGTGGTAAGGAGGCTTGTGTACCCCTATGACCCTCTGAGCTATACCGGTGGGAGGCAACTCCTGGCAGGTCCAACCATACCGGGCAGGTCTGGGGCGAGTGGTCAGACAAAGCACAGTCCAGTCACATCTCTTGATCATGGAGCCCAGGAGGAAAATGGTCTACGACCACTGCGGAAAACTTGTGGGCACAGCGGCTTGGGCTAATCACCCACTCAGTTATTATTGAAATCGATTACAGAAACCGAAACCATGAATACTCAACCACACCTCGATCTGAGCAAAGCAGGCTGTCCTGGAAGGGTGCGTATGAATCCCTTGGGTGAAAGCCGACAGGAAGCCCAAGGGAGGAAGATTCTGCTACAGCTCAAGTCAAGAATTAGAATGCTGGAATGTCAGGACACTGTACCAGGCAGGAAAACTGGCACAGCTCGCCAAAGAAATGAGAAGATACAAGCTGAGCATCATTGGAGTCTGTGAAAGCAGATGGAACACCTTTGGGAAGGTTACAACTAGCTCTGGAGAAACTTACTTGTACTCTGGGAATGAGAGAGAAGAAGATGTGCACACACGTGGAGTAGGACTGCTCCTCTCAAAGGATGCAGCAAAAAGTCTCATCGAATGGGAACCAGTCTCGGAGAGAATCATCACAGCCAGGTTTACATCAATAGGTCGGAACATCACCATTATACTATGCACCAACTAACTCTGCTGAATTTGAAGAGAAAGAGACCTTCTACCAACATCTACAAACAGTCACCCAAAAACTACCGAAGAGGGATATCCAAGTTGTTATGAGGGATATGCCAAGATTGGAAAGGATAATGACAATTGGAAAGGCACAATGGGGAAAGAAGGTCTGGGACAGATGAATGAGAACGGTCTCCTGTTTACAGATTTCTGTACTCTCAATGAACTGATAATCGGAGGAACTCTCTTTCCACACAAGCCTACACACAAAGCCACATGGATATCCCCAGATCTAAAAACGGAAAACCAAATTGACCACATAACAATCACCAAGAAATGGAGGAGAGTGCTTCTAGACGTCAGAGTGAAAAGAGGAGCTGACATTAACTCCGACCACCACCTCCTTGTGGGTGAATTTAGGATGAAGCTAGCAGCAAAGAAGAAGACGGATAACAAGGTAGAGAGAAGGTTTGAGATAAGAAAACTTCAAAATACTAATCACACTACGGAACAGGTTCCAAGCATTGGAAGAGGGAAAGAACATTGATGAAAAGTGGGCAAGATGCAAGAATGCAATTACAGACACCTGTGAACAAGTCCTAGGCTGCTGGGAAGCTAGGAGGAAGGACTAGATTCAGACGACACCTGGGAAGCTATTGAGGCAAGGAGGGAGACTAAAATGAAACTCAACAAGGAAGCAGATGACACAAGGAAAAACAAACTGCAGCAGGAATACCAGGAAAGAAACAAAACAGTTAAAAAGAAGACAAAGAGGGACAAGAAAACATATGTCGAAAAACTAGCAAACAAGGCTGAGATCACAGCTAGGCAAAACAACTCCAGAGAGTTATACAAGATCACCAGACAGCTAGCAGGGAAGAACAAGAGCACTAGTCGCCCCATCAGGGACAAACAGGGAAACCTTCTCACTAAGGTTACAACGCTGGAAAGAATATTTCCAAGATATCTTGAATAGGCCTCCACCAGATTCAATCCCAGACATTGAGGAAACAAATGAAGACCTTAACATTAATTGTGGTAGGATATCCAAAGAGGAGATCAAGAGAGCCATCAAAAAGCTGAAGCTAGGCAAAGCACCTGGAATTGACAATATGCCATCTGATGTCTTAAAAGCTGATATTGGGGCCACCACAGACGTTTTATACAGCGTGCTAAATGAGTTCTGGGATAAAGAGGAAATACCAACTGAATGGAAGACAGGTATGCTAGTTACAATCCCCAAGAAAGGGAACCTCAGTGAATATAAGAACTGGAGAGGGATCATGCTTCTATCAGTGCCCAGTAAAATTCTCTGCCGTATCATCCTGGATAGGATACAAGAAACAGTTGACAAGAAGCTAAGAAAGGAACAAGCTGGCTTTATAAAGGATAAATCCTGCACAGATCACATTGCTACACTCAGGATTATCGTTGAACAATGCATTGAATGGCAGAGCTCCCTTTACATAAACTTTGTGGACTTCGAAAAAGCATTTGATAGTATAGATAGGGCAGTTCTATGGAAGCTCCTGAGGCATTATGGTTTACCCACAAAATGTATAACCCTAATAAAGAACATGTACATGTCATCTTTAATGTACAAGTTTCAGAAGGCTTCCAGATTGGAACTGGAGTACGACATGACTGCTTGCTATCTCCACTGCTCTTTCTGATAGCCATAGACTGGACAATGAAAAGATCCACAGAACACCATCGTACTGGGATCCAGTGGAACTTGTTCTCACAACTAGAAGACTTGGATTTTGCAGATGATCTAGCACTACTCTCAGAAACCCATAAACACATGCAACAAAAAACAGAAAAGCTTCAAGAAAAAAACAGCCAACTGGGTCTTAAGATCAATGTGGGAAAGACAAATGTGATGAAAGTCAACAGCAGATCCTCCGAACCCATCTCACTAGAAAGTGGTACTGTTGAGGAAGTACAAGACTTCATCTACCTCGGGAGCAACGTCAGTACAAATGGTGGAGCTGACAAAGATGTGGAGCTACGCATCAATAAAGTTCGCCATGCCTTCAGAACCCTACGCCCTGTATGAAGACAAGGAAGGCCAAAAATCAACTGGAGACGCTCCACACTACAAGATCTTGAAAAAGTGGGGTCACCTGGCAAGAGGCCAAAGCTATAGCCCAGAAGAAAGTGAGGTGGAGAAACACGGTTGACGCCCTATGCTCCTGAAGGGGCCAAGAGGATTAAGTAAGTAATGTTTGGGGATGGGGTAGATTAGCAACTACCAAAGTGAAGAATGACCCTTTCATTGTGGGCTTCGTGGCTTCATTACACAAACAAACCTGCATTGGTAGCTAACACAACTGTGGATATTAACTAGGGGTTTCTGACTGGAAAGAGAACCAAAAAATTATGCCTGTTTCCGTCAATGTGCAGAAAAGTAACAGTTGTTAATGGTTTGATAAAATGAGAAGTTAAATAATGTTTACAATATCATTGAATAAATACTCACATGTACTTGTAATGTATTCATAATATGTGAGTACATTGAACATGAGTACAAGTACGAGTATGAGTACATGACTATAATTTATATGAATATGCGTTCGAGTACATTAGTGCCGAGTACTTTGTCCCCAGTGAGGTGCATTCCATCTCACATCAACCAAGGCATGTTGCGCTCATGGTTTTGAATTGAACTAAATGTTTACCAATTAAGCCACATAACAATATAACCACGCATATGGATTCCCTATTCAATTGGCTTGATGCTGAACAAATATTTCAGATGGATGCATTTTGTGTTTTTATCTAATCTAAAGATTACAACACAATATCAAACTATATAGGGGTCAAATCAACCCCCATGGTCAAATAGAATGTCCTTAAATGTTAACCAATGAATAAGTAGCTATACCTGAGCTCTTCTGTAATTATTAGAATTACAAATATATATGTTATATTTTCGTGCACCTGGTATACAAATTGTCCTTTGTCCTATCATTCTTGAATTTTGCAAAGATAACCTGTACCAATATGTCCACACATTCAGCCAATTTCAGTTAAGTAGCTTGTAAACTCCTGAAGTTAAAAGGACCTGAAAAAATAATGCATTACAGACACAATTTGCATGCTAATCTTTGTCTTTTTGCAGAAGTGATCAGGTGTAGCTATTTATTCATCGGTTAAAGTTTAAATAAATTTTAAGACATGAACTTTTTGACCATTGGTTGACTTGATATGGAATGAGCCATTTGTTATATTTCTATATATCAACCCAAGAATTTTATTTACATTTGAAGCTGCAATACTAAGCTGCTTTCATATCAGCACTTAGTGTTACTCCTGTCATTTTCTTTTATAGTAGTACCTAGAACAGTATGTTATGATTTACAGGGATCGACAAATTCCAATAAATGAATTACATCTGTCATTTTTCAGACCGTTTAATTTATATGTCTAGATCATCTCATATATGTTGTTTCTCACCTTAATTTTTTAACTTTCTACAAACTTTGATATCATCCACAAATGTAAGTACATTGGTTGTTATGATATCATCCACGTTTTAAAACATCACCATTTACTATGGCATGCTGTCTTCTGTCAGTCAGTCATTTTTTTATCCAGTTGATTTACAGGACTGGGGTCTATTACATTGCAAAGCAAAAGATTACTATTACTTAGTTTAATTTTTATTACTATTACATGCTGAAGGGAATATTATATTATTATTACATTTCAAGCTATTACTATTAGTATTACATTTTCCATCGGAATTCTTAATCACTAAAATTAAGTGATTGGTGTATAATTAATTAAATTACAATTAACTCATATATTTCCCAACTAAATTAACCTCACACAATTCCAATCGGATGTAGATGTTTCATATATTCATGGAATAAAACAGAAAAGCAAAGTCACTGTCGCATATATAAGTTTGATTATCTCATAGTGGACACTGCTTGGTGGACAGTTAATTATTGGTTCAAGGATAGAATGTTGTTTGCACTTTTGGGCAATAGTGTGCAAACTAGCTTCCAATTGAGAAAACTCAGAAAAGTTGGTATAAACCCCTGGATTTTGTTCAAACTTTACCCAGCATGACAGACTGGCAGCTAGGGTTGGGAGATGGCAATGACTGGTTGATTGGTTGATTCAGATGTTAAAGATTGTTTAGTGCTGGAAGCCTGGAACCCTGATCATGTTTCAGTGAATGAATGAATAGGCATGTGTGAAAAGGATAGATGGCAGGTAGACCTGGCTTCAAATTACAAGTTATCCATGCAGCAATCACACTGCCATGGTGTCTCCTGATAATAGTGCTAAAGTTTATTGACTGTCATGATTACCATACTAAACTATTTTATCACCACTGTTGGGAAATAAATAAATAAATCTGCATGTGAAAGACTGAACACGATGCTTGTCCAAGTCCCAAATACAGAATTTTTTGTCTGATTATTTTCAATGAAATTAATTTTGGCGTGATTGAAATGTTCAATTTTAATAGCAAAGTAGTTGCTCAATTACTATTACTTTGTTTTCTATTACTATCACATTGCATTATGTTCCATCTATTACTATTACTTGAACAATTGTAATCATTACTATTACATATTACTATTACACCAGGCCTGGACTTGATTATGCCATCCCCGATACTGTGGTTTTTTTATTTAAGAGGTAATCTTTGATGTGGCACTTTTTCGAAAGCTTGGTGAAAATTTTATTAGATAATATCTCCTGGTGATCTGTCATCTATCCATTTAGTGATTTGTTCCAAAAACATAACATATTTATATTTTGTTAAGTATGACCGGCCTTAGACCGGACAGGTTGACGTATATTGGCCTACATGAAAACTAGTGTCAACATCAATGTAAATATTGAAATAGTAATGGTTGGCTAATATTAACCAGGGTTAAAAAAAATAATGATTTTTTATCAAACAAATCTGATTTTTAAATTAAAAATCATATTTTTTTTTTTAATATGGTGTGTGTGTATATATATATAAATTGATTTGGGTACTTGTCTTAATGGAGGGTACATGATTTTTGCTTACATAAAGACATTAGACAATGTCCACAAAGCCTCACTGCTTGTTGCATAATGAAAAAGAAAACATGATCAGTGGCTGTAGCTGTGATAGTTATTGTTTGCTGAGAGGGTGGATTAGCACCTGTCCATGGCTCTGTGTATTTTAAGGGTATCTAACCAGACTGCAAACTGGTACAGTATTAGACAGTTGTAGCCCATACTGTCTCACTTGAGTCAACATACAGAATTGGAAACAACTAGCACAAGCTTCTGACAAGTTTGTGTGGCTTAACTGCACTCAGAAAGGGAATGGCTCAAACATACACAATGTCGTAACACATTTGACTGTCAGGCTATCTGGTGACAATACAACTACACAGGTGTGCGCACATTGTGCTTTTGTATTAAAAAACACAAAAAACTTTGTTGATATTGATGCTTGTAACTAATTATTTATGTTAAATTAATATAAATCAGTGATTAAAAAAATCGGGGGAAAAAATCATAAATCAATGGTTTTTTATTTTTGTTATAGTGGTTTAAAAAATGATTAAATCAATTATTTATATTAAATGATTTAAATCAAACATTTTAAAAACAACCTTGATATTATCCCTCCCTGTCGTACCGTCCCCCCATTCCGATTCGTAAGTAGATCAAAATATGACTGACTGAGACCCCCGCCAATATCTTTTTAAAGCCCACCACCTGTTATTTGTTTACTGTCCTTTCCAATGTTGAAACTGATTTAGGGACAACATTATTTTGTAGTTAAATGTTTTGTTTAAATAAATGACTAACCCACCTTTGTTGCTACATGTTTTGCCTTGCGCAATGCAATGGTATCCTTCTATCTAAAAAAGTGATGTCATCAATATATGAAAGCCAACTTTCCTGTAGGCATATTAAGCTAATGTAAAATTGTATCTGATTAAATTCGTCTAAGAAGGCTTCTTTTTCACATAATTTTTAATTGATAGATTCTATGTTTGAGCTTACCTCACCTCACCTATCTTCTTCGGGCCCAGTGGCCCATAAGGCCGAAGTGAATCTCCCCCATCTTGTTTTGTCAGCTGCTATACGTCTGGCTTCGTTCCAGCTATTCCACCCCAGTATACGTCTTCCATTTTCAATAGTTGATCGCCACGTTGTCTTTGGTCGCCCAACCTTTCTTCTACCTTCAGGCGTCCAGGTCAGTGCAGTCTCACAATTGCTGTTCTTGTCCATTCGTAGGATATGTCCTACCCACTTCCATCTTCTTAACTTGACCTCAGTGCTGATTGTCTTCAATTTTGTTTTTGCCAGAATTTCTCGATTTGATACAACGTATGGCCATCGAATTTGTAGGATTCGTCTTAAACACTTGAAAAAAAAATTATCTAACTTTCTGTTGTCTCCTTCGTTAATTTTCCATGTTTCACTTCCATACAACAACACTGGTTTAACAAGTGTGTTAAAAAGCCTCAATTTCGATCTCAATGTGTATATGTTTGAACTCCATGTCTGCTTTAGTTTCATGAAGGATACCCTCGCTTTACAAATTCTGTTAACAATGTCTTCGCCGCCTCCTCCTTGCTTACTAACGTTGGCACCAAGGTAGTTATACTTGTCCACTTCCTTTAGCTCTTGATCATCGATTAGTATTCTGTTTTCGCACTTGCTGTTTATCCTCAATATTTGAGTTTTCTTTTTATTTATTCTTAGTCCTGTCCTTGCTGCAAATTGATTCAGTTGTCTTGTCTTTGTTTGCATGTGTGTGTAGCATGATGACATGAGTGCTATGTCGTCGGCAAAGTCCAGGTCCTCTAGTTTTGACGTGAAGTTCCATCTTATTCCTGTTTTGTTTCCCGCTGTTGTGTTTCTCATTATCCAGTCCACTACTATCAAGAAGATAAATCCAGACATTACATCTCCTTGTTTAACTCCAGTTTTGACCTTGAACCACTCAGATTCCTCACCTTCGTCTAACACTGCACATTCACTATTTTCGTATAACATCTGTACCATGTGGATTATCTTGCATGGAATTCCATAGCTCTCCATAATTGTCCATAGACTCTCTCGGTGCACTGAGTCAAATGCTTTTTCAAAATCCACAAACGTGATGTATAGAGTTTCCTGCCATTCCACTACCTGTTCTATAATATTTCGTAAAATAAATATATGTTCTACTGTGCCTCTCCCACTTCTGAAACCTGCTTGTTCGTCTCTCAACTTGCTGTTAACTCCATCTCTTATTCTGTCAATGTGTACTCTTCCGAATACTTTACTAAGAACATATGTCAAAGTAATTCCTCTCCAATTCCCGCACTCTGTCAGGTCACCTTTCTTCGGTATTTTAACGATCAGTCCCTGCTTCCACGTTTTTGGCACTTTCTCTTGTTCCCAAAATGTTCTGAATTATTTGACAAGCCATTTCTTTGTTGTATTCATGTCTGCTTTTAATAATTCTGCTGTAATTTCGTCCTTGTCCCCTGCTTTCCCGTTTTTCATCTTCCTTAGCACTGTTATAATTTCTGCCTTTGTTATTGGGTCAGTGCTGATTTCGTTTATGATCGGATATATCTCCACATCTGTTACAGGGTCATCAGGTATATGTCTATTAAGGATTTCCTCAAAGTGTTCTTTCCATCGCTTCCTTCTGGCCAATCCTTCCGTTATTAAGTTTCCACCTTTGTCTTTCACTGCATTTGTTGTCTTACGTTTGTCATTACTGAGGGTTTTTGTAATATCATACACTTCTTTCATTCTTCCATTACGTGCTGCTTCCTCTGCTTCCAAGGTGGTCAACCCACTTCCTCTTGTCTTGTCTCATGCTCTTCTTCACTTCTTTGTCTTTACACCTATATTTATCCATGTAATTCTGCTTAGTCGTGTCAGACTTTATCTGCTCGATGTTGTTCTTCAGTCGTTTTCTCTCTTCTACTAACTCCCACGACTCCTTGCTGATCCATGGTTTTTGCCCTTTCGTTTTGTACCCCAGTACCTCTTGAGCTGTTTCTTTGTATGCATCCTCAAAGTCTTGCCATTGTTTCTCAACTTCTTCGTCGCCTGTTTCTTCGTAGTCTTGTAATATATCATATTTGTTGCGTAACTTCAGTGAGAATTGGGCTTTAATAGCTGGGTGCTGTAACTTAATTATATCAAATTTCTTTCTGATCGCCTTGTTCTTTTTTTTTCTCTTTAGTTTCAGCTTGATTTTGATCGCACTAATTGGTGGTCGCTCGCAATGTCGGCTCCTCTCATGGCCCTAGTGTCCATTACTGATGTCCGGTGTTGCCTACTCACTAACACATGGTCTATTTGA
The DNA here is from genome assembly GCA_033239005.1 of Lamellibrachia satsuma. Classification (NCBI taxonomy): domain Eukaryota; kingdom Metazoa; phylum Annelida; class Polychaeta; order Sabellida; family Siboglinidae; genus Lamellibrachia; species Lamellibrachia satsuma. The sequence goes on along the minus strand of BSQZ01000124.1, from coordinate 554,926 downwards.
TTATTTGTCTTTCCTCCTGGAGATGTCCATGTCTGTTTATGTATCAGTTTATGTGGGAAAATGGTACCTGTTACCACGAGGTTATTGAGTCCGCAGAAGTCAACAAGTCTTTCTCCATTGTCATTTATTTCACCTACACCATGGCTTCCTATTATGTTTTCATATCCGTCGTTGTCTTCTCCAACTTTGGCATTTAAATCCCCCAATACTAAGAGTATGTCATGCTTATGAACACTGTCCACAACTGTCTGGAGCTGTTCGTAGAAATTGTCTTTATCTTCGACGCTGGCTTCATTTGTTGGTGCATAGACTTGTATGATCGATAACTTTACGTACAAGGAGAAGAATCTAGCATAAATAATTCTATCACTGATAGGTTTCCATTCCAGCAATGCTTGTTCTGCTTTCTTCATCATCATTATTGCTACTCCGTGTCTGTGTATGTTGTCTTCTCTCCCTGAAAAAATTATGCTCTCTCCGGTGTTCATCTTGACTTTTCCTTGTCCCATTCATCTGCATTTTATATTTATCCATTTCTCTTGCAAGCTGGGCTGATTTCCCTATAGAGTATGACGTTCTCTCATTCCAACATCCTATATTTACATTAACTTTTGGCTTGGTTAACGACGTTGTCAGCCTCCGAACTTCCGTTTGGCTTTGATCCGGAAGCGTCATACTGTCCAAATAAATGATGTCATCATCTGCTGGTATCTGGGCCGTCGCCTTCCTGTAGCCATTTCCAGCACAAGCTGGCTTTTGAAATTCACTTCTGGTTTCTGTAACATCATTTGAGCTGGGAGGGTTGTTGGCCCTCCGCAGTAGGTTTATTTTCGGGGTTTTCCTTCCCTTAGCCTCGTTTGCCCAGCACAATGTACTGGTTACCGGGGTGCACCACGGGGAGGTGAGGTTGACTTGAGTGTCTTTACGGTTGAGCGCATCAACACCCCTTACGCCCCGTGTTTGAGCTTACTGTACTAAAACGTTCATTATTTCTTTTGGCCGATAATTTAAAGTTATCAAGCTAATATGGGGAATGACGTATTGGAACAGGAACAGGAAGTATTTTCCAAAGACTTAACGAAACATAGTGGATAAATAAAGTCCTCGGTTGCTTCGTTTAACTGTACTATATGAAATAAAGAATTTATGTTAGTGCCTCCGTGTAATTAGGGAAATGATTAATTAACTAATATTGTTCAAATTAATAATTGCTTTTGAAAAATGTGCATTTATAGCTGACCGTCTTCTGTAAACGAAAAACCTACTTTTACCACAGTAATCCACATTTTTAGCAGTCTACATGTTGCGTAACATGTTATCATAGTTGTCATCACAGCTGTATGTGCAACAATAATATTTAACTACAAGATAATGTAGAATAAGAAAAGAAGCTTTAGAAAAGATTCTAATGGCCGGTCTTCCCGTTGGTAAATTGATTATGATATTAATTAAATAATATTAAAGATTGGCATCCTGTTCATAAAAAAAAACGGTGAAAACAAAAAAAACATTGCAAATAATTCGCAAAATTATGCATCATGCAAACAAAAACAAAGAAACTAAATCATAATATTCAATACAAAGACACTTATGTAATATGTAATGTAATAAAATGTATTGTAATAAAAATACAATACGATATTTATGTATCGTATAAATTTTTATGAAACTTCCTATATCTAAACTTACTACAGTTGCGCCTCGTTATAAACTGCCCCGTTATTACGCGGATTCGGATACAACGCGGTCGGTCGTGCACCCCGATTTTCTGCCGCCAGGGGAAAATGCCAAATGGGCCTGCTTAAACCTACTTAGAATTGCTTTGACAATTCTCAAAAAACATAAGGCGAACAATGTCAATGAACGAGTATCGAGGTGTTGTTTGTCTTGCACTGTCGCCGACATCAATCGCTGTCGCTGGCTTTGCGCTTCGCTTCGACGGTTTGTAAATTGCAATCGCGATTCACAAATACGCCTCGCGAACGAATCAGATTAACAGTTTTAAATGCATTTAGTATGCAATACCAACATAACACTTGTGTGAAATGACATGCTTCCATTACATCCTAAATTTAATCGTTTTCGCGACGCGAAACCAACATGTCAAATTCCTAACCCAAGGCTCTACCTGTGTGCAAAAAATACGAATTCGTCATCCGCATGTGAAACGATGAATCGATGTTAAGTGGTGCGTAATAAATTTGCGCTTTGGTCGAGATCGGTTCAAAGACGAAGTGAAACAATTATTAATTCTACCTATTGTCGTTTTCTGTGTTTTATCAGCTTGTATACTACCTTTGTCAAATCATGTTTTCGGCTGCTCAGATGCAGTGAATCTCCTTTATCACGCCGTCACGCCCATCAGTCAGCCATCATGTTGTTATGTTTTAGCAGTTTGGTTCTGTAGGCCAGACCTCCTCGTTTCGCGGTTAGATATTGGTTGATGAAAACGGCTTCGTCTTTGTTCGCCATGTTATGCTGTTTGTTGTTGGGCGCGTACCCTGTACACCTCGTACCGGACTGCCTCGCTCCGAAAACACACAATGGTTGCGCGTTTCCGGGTGCGATCGTTCAGTTCTTCTTTGGGCCAAGGTGCTGGCTGCGCTCCAGCTGCGCAACTGTCAGTTTCAATCCCATCTTCTCATTCCCTGTGGCGATCACCAGCTCGTCGGTACACCCTCTTTCGCCTGGTCGCCTCTAGAGCGTCCACCCTGTCTTGTAAGGCACGAATTCTGTCCTCTTTCAACGCCAGCAGATCTCTTAGGCTGCTCATTGTAGCGGGCATAGTCTTTATGAGAATTTGATCTACTTGATCTACTACCATCACCTCCGAAACCAGGTGTTCGGACTCAGTGACACAAGGAGACTTACCACGAGCCCGACCACCTTCGTTGGCATTGAAGGAGAGCCGTGCGACGACTTCAGTTTTTCAATTTCCGCTGTTAAACACGACAGGATTATGTCACTTGTCATGTTAGCTGATATCTTAACTGCGACAATCGACGTCTGGCGCTCAGTGAAGTGTGATGCTTTGGCGTAGCGCGAACGACAATGTAATGTTTCTTAACCATTCCGCCAATGTTTATACTCCGGTAGAAACATGTTGACCTGTTTCGGAGTGGGCCGAGACGTCTATGGTCGAACCATCCGTGACCCATTCAAACTATTGCTGTTCCAAGATTTTCAAGCCAATACTACATGTAGCAAGCTCGGACCCACAATTGTCCCATTTATAGTTTCTTCCTAGTCACAGTGTTAGCTCCTCGATGTGAAGTTAAGTAATATATGCACAATTTGTTTAATGATACCTTACGTACTTCTATTGCAATAAAAAAAATATTATTTTGATCTTTAGATTTGGTAATTAAGTTGGCTGTGTTGGACTATCACAATTTAATTTAATGTTTGTAAGTATGTACCCTTCTATGTTAGTATTGTATCTGTTCGATGTAGACATGTTTCATTGTATGTACCCTTCTATGTTAGTATTGTATCTGTTTGATGTAGACATGTTTCATTGTATGTACCCTGGTATGTTAGTATTGTATCTGTTTGATGTAGACATGTTACGTGTTACATTTGTTTATCCGATATTTTCGACATCTGTTGTAGAAGTGTCAGCAGTGTCACTACACAGTCCACTTGTCAGTATATACTGACTTCATCAACACAGTGCCGTGTCCCAAGTAGCACATGCTTTACAATAAGTGGTCATTGAAAGAGCAAGGCCAGTCACCCGATAATGACATCCAGAGGTGACATTTATTTGGCGAACTTCACATCGAGAAGCTCGCTAAATATGCACATGCGCACTAAAACCACGAAGAACATATGTAAATGTTATATATGTGGATCACGGTTTGCTGGAAGTAAATCATTGATCAGGCATATCCGCACTCATACTGGTGAGACACCACTCAAGTGTGATACATGTGGATCACAGTTTGCTCACAAAGGATATTTGAATAGACATATCCGCACTCATATTGGTGAGAAACCCTTCGAGTGTGACACGTGTGGATCACAGTTCGCTGAAAGTGGACCATCGAGGAAGCATATCCGCACTCATACTGTTGAGAAACCCTTCAAGTGTGATACTTGTGGATCACAGTTCGCTGAAAGGGGACCATTGAAGATACATATCCGCACTCATACTGGTGAGAAACCCTTCAAGTGTGACACGTGTGGATCACAGTTCGCTGAAAGTGGACAATTAAATATGCATATCCGCACTCACACTGGTGAGAAACCCTTCAAGTGTGACACGTGTGGATCACAGTTCGCTCAAACTGGACAATTAAAGATGCATATCCGCACTCATACTGGTGAGAAACCCTTCAAGTGTGACACGTGTGGATCACAGTTTGCTCAGAAAGGAAATTTGAATAGACATATCCGTACTCATACTGGTGAGAAACCCTTCAAGTGTGACACGTGTGGATCACAGTTCGCTGAAAGTGGACAATTAAAGATGCATATCCGTACTCATACTGGTGAGAAACCCTTCAAGTGTGACACGTGTGGATCACAGTTCGCTGAAAGTGGACAATTAAAGATGCATATCCGTACTCATACTGGTGAGAAACCCTTCAAGTGTGACACGTGTGGATCACAGTTCGCAGAAAGTGGACAATTAAAGATGCATATCCGCTCTCATACTGGTGAGAAACCCTTCAGGTGTGACACGTGTGGATCACAGTTTGCTGAAAGTGCAAATTTGAAGAGACATATCCGCATTCATACTGGTGAGAAACCCTTCAAGTGTGATGCGTGTGGATCACAGTTTGCTGACAGAGGAACTTTGAACAGACATATCCGCTCTCATACTGGTGAGAAGCCCTACAAGTGTGACACATGTGGATTACAGTTTGCTGAAAGTGCAAATTTGAAGAGACATATCCGCACTCATACTGGAGACAAACCCTTCAAGTGTGATACGTGTGGATCACAGTTTGCCCGTCGTAGACATTTGAAGAGTCATATGCGCAAGCATACTGGTGAGAAGCCCTACAAGTGTGACACATGTGGATTACAGTTTGTTGAAAGTGCAAATTTGAAGAGACATATCCGCACTCATACTGGTGACAAACCTTTCAAGTGTTTTACGTGTAAATCACAGTTTGCTGACAGAGACATTTTGAAGAGTCATATCCGCACTCATACTGGCGAGAAAGCCTTCAAGTGTGACACTTGTGGATCACAGTTTGCTGTAAGTGGATCATTGAAAATGCATATCTGCCCGCATACTGGTGAGAAAGCATTCAAGTGTGACACTTTTAGATCAGTTTGCTGAAAGAGGAACTTTAAAGAAACACATGCGCACTCATACTGGTGAGAAACCCTTCAAGTGTGACACGTGTGGATCACAGTTCGCTGAAAGTGCAAATTTGAAGAGACATATCCGCATTCATACTGGTGAGAAACCCTTCAAGTGTGATGCGTGTGGATCACAGTTTGCTGACAGAGGAACTTTGAACAGACATATCCGCTCTCATACTGGTGAGAAGCCCTACAAGTATGACACATGTGGATTACAGTTTGCTGAAAGTGCAAATTTGAAGAGACATATCCGCACTCATACTGGAGACAAACCCTTCAAGTGTGATACGTGTGTATGAGGCGCCGTAGCGGCCAAAAGGGTCGAGTCCTGCGCGAACCGTCGAGTCCTGCGCGAACCGTCGAGTTCTGTCTGCGAGAACTGTCGAGTCCTGCGCGAACCGTCGAGTCCTGCGCGAACCGTCGAGTCCTGCGCGAACCGTCGAGACCTGCGCGAACCGTCGAGTCCTGCGCGAACCGTCGAGTCCTGCGCGAACGAGATACTCTGCGCGAACCGTCGAGTCCTGCGCGAACGAGATACTCTGCGCGAAACGTCGAGTCCTGCGCGAACTTTCGAGTCCTGCGCGAACGAGATACTCTGGTTACCACTGAAAATAGCGTTGCCGTTGTAGGATGTGCAGCGAAGTAATGCCGCAAAAAGCATAATATAATATAATATAATATATTATCCAGAGTACAGTGAATGGAAAAAATCCCATAAATGTGTTCAAAAAACTCAATTGATAGTTAAAACGAAAATGCCACGAAACGGTCAGCAGAACACAACGAATTCAGTGCAACGTTTCATGTGAGCTATCGTGGCTTAGCGGTAGCGCGTTCGTTTTATGTTTGGAGGGTTCTGAGTTCAATCCGCGGTATATCTGATTTGCGGTTTTTTTCGTTTAATGTTATTATTATTTTATCAATTATTATTATTTTATTTATATTCGCTTTCATTTAATTTCATATAATTATCACATGTTGTGCATTAAAAGTACATGTCAAAATAAATAAATATATAAATATACACATGTCGTGCAGTAAAGTACATGTAAAACAAGTTAGAATAAATATATATGTATATATATATATATATATACATATATATATATACACACACACACACATGTCGTGCAGAATAAATATATATTAGAATAAATAATATATATATACATATATATTTATTCTAATATATATTTATTCTGCACGACATGTGTATATTTATATATATATATTTTTCTTTTGACATGTACTTTTAATGCACAACATGTAATAATTATATGAAATTACACGAAAGCGAATATTGGACTAAATAAAATAATAATAATTGATAAAATAATAATAATAACATTAAACGAGAAAAAACGTAAATCGGACATACCGCGGATTGAACACAGAACCCTCCAAACATAAATCGAACGCTCTACCCAGTGGCGGATCAACCAATAGGCACTATAGGCACGTGCCTAGGGCCCACGAAGGCAAGGGGCCCACGAAAATAGCCGAGCATATTTTTGTAGACTGAATGTTCCCGAAAACCAGTTTTGGCATATCCTGATGTAGGCCTTACATGTTTTAATGTTTTTACAGACATTATAGAGGTGTTATTAAGGAGTGATCATTATTTATCGTGGAGCGAGTGAGGTGGAAGTATTGGCTGTATTTGAAATCCAACTCACCCCCAAATCCTGTGCTCTAAAAACTGAGCCATCCCTTCATTCCTTGGTTCCCCTCCTGATAAATTATGGCCGCTCCCTGTTTTCAGCATTGCTTTCTGAAAAGTGCTCAGGAATTGATATATGATTTTACAAGAAACCCACCATCACAAAACTTGGACAAGGATCTTCACAAATCGGCGAGATCGTACACGTCCAAGACAAAATATGTACAACGGAAATTCTTTGTTCGATGGCTTGCTAACGAGGAGAGTGTAAAGATGGACTGGTTGGTGTATTCTCCATCAACTGGAAATGTGCATTGTTATGTATGTAAGCTATTCAGGAGCGGAAGGGATAGCTTTTCTCTGAATGGTTTCAATGACTGGGTAAAATGCGCACAGAATCACGACACATCAGCGTAGCGATAGTCACATAGTAGCTGTAAAGAAGGGGTTCGAAAATGCCAAAGCGCACCATGTTGATTCTGCAATCGCAAAGCAGCTGGAGAATGAGCAGCAATACTGGATCGAACTTCTCAAGCGTATCGTTGCCGTTGTTACCTTCTTGGCAGAGAGAGGACACCCGTTCCGAGGCCAAACCGAATTGTTTGGGCAGAAGTACAATGGTAACTACTTAGGCTTGTTAGAGTTGCTCTCACAGTTCGTCCCTTTTCTGGCATATTCGCCGATATGGAAATAAAGGAAGAGGTCAAGTATCATATCTCTCTTCAACAATCTGTGAAGAATTCGTCAAGATGTTATCGGACAGGGTGAAAGCGAAAATAATTGCTGAAATAAAGAAGGCGAAGTACTACTCTATCAGCATAGATTCCACACCTGATATAGCACACATCGATCAACTGAGCATCGTGATGAGATACGTTAGGATTGACGGACAACCCGTGGAACACTTCCTGGCCTTCACAGACATTGAGAAACACGAGGGGAAATACTTGTTCGAAACACGTCTTTCCTAGACGAATGCAGAATAAAGCTTGAGGATTCCCGTATGACAATGCGAGAAATATGTATGGAACTTATTCTGGAGTCCAGACACGAATGGGTATCATGCGCAGGGCATAGCCTACATTTAGTTGGGACCGCAGCGGCCGAATCCAGCACTGATGGGGTCATGTTTTTCGCCATCGTTCAGCGACTTTACACATTCTTGACAGCCTCGCCACAGAGGTGGTCGAAACTGTTAGAGAACCTACCGAAACAGTCTCCAGTGGTAAAGAGCCTATCAGAAACACGATGGTCTGCTCGAGCAGATGATGCGAAGGCGCTGGCATCAAACTACAAAGTACTACAAAACTCTGTTGACGCGATAGCTAGAAATTCTACCCAACCTCCACTTGTCGTGCTCGATCCAATGTCTTTGGTGAGCAAGCTCTCTGAATATCGTCCTTATGTGCATTGTGTGGAACAACATCCTGGACCGAGTTAACAAGGCATTGCAAGCTCCAGGAATTGAGATCGGTTCAGAGGTTATGCATTACCGTGTCTTGCTGGAACACATCCATTCTTTGCGTGACTCAGAAAGGTTCGATCGATTCGAGAATGAAGCAAAGTCAGTTGCACCAGGACTAGATTACGATTATGAAAACAAGCGAGCAAAGAAGAGAAAGTTGTTACAACGAAACACCAGAAGAGGTAAAATTGAGCGACTGTCGAGATAACTTCCGAGTGAACACCTACCTAGTCATCATTGACAGATTACTCTTCGAAATCAAGAAAAGGAAGGCCGCCTACACATATGTCTATGAATGTTTCGGGGAGATTCGATCTCTCGCCGACAGCGATATCACCTCGAAGTGCGAAGAGCTCACTCGGTATTACGATACTGATATTGAGCCTGATTTTGAGAAGGAATTCCGTCTCTTCACAAAATATGGAGACGTCGAGATGATAACCTATAATTATAAAAATAAGCTGATTACCAGTTTCCCTAACTTTCACATTGCGCTACGGATATATCTGTACATTTTCGGCTCAAGCTGCGAAGGCGAGCGATCTTTCTCTGTACTGAAACATCAAAGACTACCAGCGTTCCACGATGGGTCAATCGTGCTTGTCGGCACTGTCACTTTTAGCCATAGATTCGGAAATGATGCGTTCACTCTTGGTTGATGACATTATTAGCTCGTTTGCCATCAAGGAAATACTCAAGGTAAAAATGTAGACTACGCATCGCTAAGCCTTAGGTGTGAGATGGTGTTAGTCGACTTCGACAATCGCTACCAGCCTACCGTACACCACGACAATATCTGCGATCGGTAATTTGCAATTGTTGACTTTTAAAAGAACTGTTCGTGTATTAGCTTTATTGATGATATAAATAGTGCATTGCTAACTTGAAAATCTTGTCGTGGGTTTACTTGGGGCCCACGAAAGTGCCGGGTGGTTCGCGCAGGACTCGACGGTTCGCGCAGGACTCGATGGTTCGCGCAGGACTCGACGGTTCGCGAAGGACTCGACGGTTCTCGCAGACAGAACTCGACGGTTCGCGCAGGACTCGACCCTTTTGGCCGCTACGGCGCCTCATACGTGTGGGTCACAGTTTGCCCGGCGTAGACATTTGAAGAGTCATATGCGCAAGCATACTGGTGAGAAGCCCTACAAGTGTGACACATGTGGATTACAGTTTGTTGAAAGTGCAAATTTGAAGAGACATATCCGCTCTCATACTGGTGACAAACCTTTCAAGTGTTTTACGTGTAAATCACAGTTTGCTGACAGAGACATTTTGAAGAGTCATATCCGCACTCATACTGGCGAGAAAGCCTTCAAGTGTGACACTTGTGGATCACAGTTTGCTGTAAGTGGATCATTGAAAATGCATATCTGCCCGCATACTGGTGAGAAAGCATTCAAGTGTGACACTTTTAGATCAGTTTGCTGAAAGAGGAACTTTAAAGAAACACACGCGCACTCATACTGGTAAGAAATCCTACAAGTGTGACACGTGTGGATCACAGTTTGCTGAAAATGGAAAGTTGAAGAGACATATGAGTACTCATACTATTGAGAAAACCGAGAAGTGTGGCACGTGTGGATCACAGTTTGCTTAAAGAGGAACTTTGACGAGACATATCCTCACTTATACTGGTGAGAAATACTTCAAGTGTAATATTTTTTTGTGGTTATTTTGCTCTGCTCTGATAATTTAATGTGACGTGACGTGACGTGATATACGTAGGCGTGATATATGTAGATTTCAGTTTGTCAGTAGTGGACATTTCAAGTAATCTGTCCACTCATACTGGTTATAAAACATTGACATGTGATGCATGTGGATTACAGTTTGCAGGTAGTGAATGTATCAAATGTCATGTTCGTACTCACTCTGGTTAGAAGCCATTCAGGTGTGACAATTGTTGATTGAAGCACGTCTGGAATAAATGCTTCAAGAGACATCTCCACTTTCAATACTGAGTAGAAACCTTGCCAGTGTAACACATGTGGGGCGCAGTGTTGTCGTTCTACTACATTAGCCTTTCACATGTGTACACATACTGCTGAGAAATCCTTCAAATGTGAGTAATAGGGAGGTCCTTTAAACGGAAGTGTTGTTGGTTGATGGCGCCGGCAACCACCAATGTGATGTCAGAGCCCTTCTACGAATGGCTTTGTGTGATGTCACAACGGCGAAGTAAGTGCCACCTGTTGATTAGTTTCGCTTATCCGACTCTCGGCTTCGTGAATCCGCCGAGAATAGAGTCTGGCAACAAAAGCATGTTTTGACTGTTACCGCCGACAGATGGCACCACTGTTATACGAAAAAATTCTGGCGTCACCAATCTTTGAAGTAATCTGCATTTTCGTGATCTTGTGACCAGTTCTGGTCTTATCTTAATTATTATCTGAGTTTCTCAATAGTTCGCAGTCCTTTTTAGACAGGATGCGTGTCAAATGGAGACGGACGCAAATCATTTAAACACTTCGGTGTGATAAAGTATGTTGTGCAATGTTAGTGTATTACCCTTTTTTATTTTTGTTCAACATTTATCATTTGCGAAGTTTTTTAGTGTCATAAAAAGGGGCATTTTTTACACTTGGAATAGAGTCCATTTGTTGTGATCTGGCTGTTTGTGGGCTGCACTGCCACTGAATGTAAGGGCAAACGGCATAATGCGTACTAATGAAGATATTGAGGTGGAATAAAACGTTTTAAAACCTAATTATGTGTTGACATGACCTTGCAATGACCTTCTTACTTGACCTACAATGACCGTTGACCTATTTATGTTAAAAACGCTCTAATTAAGTAATCATGTATGACATGAGATCAGTAAGTTGAGGGAGGAGTGTAAGGTAGAATGTATATACACATTGACCATAATACCCATTATTCACCTTACGTGTTACTGAATTAGTGTGTTAATGGTGTATTTATTTTAATCATGTCAGTAGAGGCTGTAAGTGTTGACCATAACACTAACCTTACAGAGACCTGATTATTTGACCTCCATTGACATAAATCATTTACATTGATAAATTACCTATTTTAGCCATACATAATTATGCACGACAGTGGTGTTCGCAAATGTACTGGGGAAATGGTGTACACAATTAACTTTCTTACAATGTGATCTTTTGGAGACTGAATTATGTATAATTAAAGATGCCTCCTCAATTCTTGCTTGTCTTTTTTCAAGTTCATTTTGCAAAAATTCAAGCCTACCTAGTATCCACTACGACTCCACAATTAAATTACTTAGTAAAAATCAAAATGCTGAAAACTCACAATTTTCACCTTTGATGAAATTTCATAACTTTATCATGTAATCGGCGAGAGGATGGAAGTCATGCCCATGATCGGCATTGATTCGCACAGAGTTTACCATTTTGGATATCCACTAGTTTGAGCTCTACCAGATTTATTATTATTAAACATTTATAACATGCCATGTATCCGGGTGAAACACCTGCTCAAAGGCTCTAGAGTTGTACATATATAAGTAAAATACATTAAAATGAGCTAAGACAGATAAAAGGAATAAATTAAATGACTAAAGTAACTAAGGTACTTAAATTAGTTAAATAAATAGGTAGAATAAGTTAGTTTATAAAACATCATCAAATACATAAATCAAATGTATAGCTAAAATATCAATGGAATATCACTGCTGCAAAGTTGCCTGCCGGAACAAATGAGTCTGCATTCCTCTCATGAGGCAGAATCAGCACAGCCACCAATAATGAACAACTAAAGTCAATTCTTTCGATGATTTAAAAAAAAATACGCACTTTTTAATTAAACTGACTGCGGATATTACAATTCACACACTACATATTAGAACATCAACAAACCAGATAAACGGTAGGCAAAATATGTAGAATCTGTAGTGCTTACTGTATAATTATAAAGAACACCAATATATTCTTGCATATGGAAATAATTGTTTGAAAAAACACAATTTATTATAAATTATGAGAGCTTTGTAATTTCCTGCATGCATAATGCAACAATATTTATAGTACATTTTCTGGTTTACAGTAAACTGCAGGCCCAGTACATCAATATTCATATTTCACTGTGTCATGAAATAATATCCTGTACTTCAACATGAAGTAATATTTATTTATTGTTCACTGTAGGCTGATATGAAGTTGGCATCAGCCCGTCATGAAAGGACTATAAGGAATACCATATAGTACACTGCAGCAATATTCACAGTTCACTGTTTCATATATCCAGTCCAATCCATGTAGGCTCATTGCAGCAAAGTTCATAAGTCTATATGACATTGTCAGCTAAGTGTACACATATTCACAGTTCACTGTTTCGTAAATCCATGGATATGTAATGTGTGGATTTCACAGCTTGATATGCATTATTTGGCTGATGTAGACATGCCAACATTTCTAGTGAAGCTGTCATGCAAAGTTCTTTCTGGATGTCGATCTTCTTGGCTGGAGTAACTGTTGCAGCACATAATCTTCACGGAAGTCACTGGCCCTACAATAACAGGAATGTAAAATAGGAATAGGAATGTAAAATAATTAAATTAATAGTTATTACCGTATGCATTATTTATTACAACTATAATAAGTACAAGGTATGGTTATAGGAAGTTACTTGAACTTGTCTAGTTCTAGTACCCATTGTTACATTATGTAACAGATGAATATCAATATTGTTTATTGTCGCAGGTCAAAGTGTAATAAATTTACAAATGTGTACAATCAGCCCAAACGAGATCTGACTGATTGAAACTTATAGGTGTTGCAGAGAGTAGACAACCAAAACATGTTTATAATGTAATTTAACCAAACAAAATGCATACTGTACACATACACAAATTGGCCACCATTAATAATTGGCTACTTTAAAAGCAGCCTTGTTACAGTCGTAGAATTTTCAAGTTAATGACATGTTTTAAATTAGATGTTGTTGTTAGCATTGACATAACAAATTGACTAGGGGATGGCATAGGTAACTGAACTGTATTTTGCGTATTGTTGGGACATGACAATTGTGAGTTGAAGTCACGTTCAGTAGGAAACAAAGGCGAATGTACACCACTAATATTTGGAGAAGCCAGAAAAGTTGCTCATCTGCCCCTGATATATCCCTGGGTGCAACTGCCACCATACCTTGTTACAGGGCCTATGATTATTAGTAAATATCTGTGACATGGATTATAGTTGCTAGATTTGTTGTTTTGTGGAACGCAATACTGATCCATTGTTATTTCTTATTTAATTAGGCATGCTGAGCAATATTATTATTCATGTGTATTGTTTTACATCAGAACATCATATTTTATGGGTGTACAACATAACAAGTGCCCAATGTGTTAAGTTGGTGGCACACAGGGATTAAATGATTAAAAACAGATCTTGTTATCAAGTAATACTTGCCATAATTGTTATGTTTTTTTCATAATTGTCTATGTAGGACTGCACAGGAGGAAGGTATAGCATCTACTCATCACCACCATTTCCTCCTTAGCATATACATACATAGTACTCATCTAATGTCAGTGGATCAACCAATCAAGTACAGTTAAAATCAGACTCTTACAGGGACTATGATTCGTGAATGATTTTCATTGAAAATCAAGTTCTCAGTGCAACTTCGCATCAATGTTAATAAGCCTAAAAAATGATACACATTCATGTGCACAAACACAACAGCAAGTTTGGAATGTGACTACACATGGGCCACCCTTAATATTTTGTATCTGCTTTTAATTTTAAGTTGTGGAACTAAAGTTCTCTATCATGACAGTAATATCCCTTTTAGTAGTTATATCAATGTAATGAACATTGTAAAAATATAAATTAAAATAATGTAAACTTAATTATTAATGTATGAAAAACAATGAGGAATTGCATAGTCAGTGTTTTTGTTAATACATTATGGTTCAAAGTATGATACTGCTGATATAATTATGAAAGGTTCAGTTACCATTCGGTAATGCAGTGTGTCTCATCAACTATAATTGTATGTAGTCTCTCCTGAAAAAGCTCATCTGACATGATGGCTCTCCACTGTCCTGCAAACAATGCTTTGGGACTCGGTAACATAATTGGAAAGTCCCCATGTTCCACCATTTCCCTTGTCTCTGAAAGATAAAAAATTTCAGATTCAGAAGATGCTATTAGAATAATATATCGGTATCTAGGCTACTGACTGAAGTATAATGTCAATAAGCAGACAAAAACTATTGACACAGTTGTTGCTTTTGTCACCGGGCAAGTACAAATTCACTATGCAGCTGTCATGCATATATACAGTGCATGCGTGTTTATAATACCATGTTAATATTTTTATAATGTATATTATAAACATGGCCAAGGCTGCATACAATTACACAAAATCAAATCAATTACACTAATCCTGTTTCAATTACAATTACAGATGCGTTATATGGATCTCCCCACAGAAAGCCACATGTCTGCAAAAATGGCGCACACCAAAGAATAACAAAAAAGCACATTTGAGCATGGTATAATTAAGATTAATCTAACTTTTATTTCTAAACTTCAGGAACAAATGCAAATCTGAACTGAAACAAATAAGGAAATTTTTTTTTATTATAATTGAAGTTTCAAAGTGAGGTGCAGATGAGATACATTTTTAAAAAACTGACAGTTTAGTTTCTGCAAATTGAATGCCACTGAAGCCATAAAGAAGTGCTCATCATTTCTCTGATCAGAATAAAACGTGTACTAGCTGCAAGTCCAAGCCATTGTCCATTTGTGGGTGCGTTTTTGGACATTTTCACATCACAGACACAATTTACATGTAAATGTTTATTTCTTGTGCTCAGGCATAGCTATTAATCATCGGTTAAAATTTAAGCAAATTCTGAGGCATCAAAATTTCCTGATAATTGGTCGTCGAAAAAATTGCCAAAAATCGTTCCGCCTTTTAAAATCATCTAAAATTCCTCAGTTACACTGTCAACAGTTTCTACCAGCAAACTTGCAAATGTGCCTGCTCAAATGCAGTTATGTCAGATGATATTATTATTTTTATTACACATACCTAAAATTACTGTGCCCAACATTCGTGTGTAACACACCAGGAAGTCTAACTGAGGCATGACCCCTGTACACGTTGTCCAGGTTTTGGTCTTGTGAATCTCCTTTATCACGCCATCGCGCCCATCAGTCAGCCATCATGTTGTTATGTTTTAGCAGTTTGGTTCTGTAGGCCAGACCTCCTCGTTTCGCGGTTAGATCTTGGTTGATGAAGATGGCCTCGTCTGTGTTCGCCATGTTATGCTGCTTGTTGTTGGGCGCGTACCCTGTACACCTCGTACCGGACCGCCTCGCTCCGAAAACACACAATGGTTGCGTGTTTCCGGGTGCGATCGTTCAGCTCTTCTTTGGGCCAAGGTGCTGGCTTCGCTCCTGCTGCGCAACTGTCAGTTTCATTCCCATCTTCTCATTCCCTGTGGCGATCACCAGCTCGTCGGTACACCCTCTTTCGGCCTCGGGAATGCCCTGGAAGCGGCGGTTGGGATAACGAAAGTGCTGCTCTCGCCTGGTCGCCTCTAGAGCGTCCACCCTATCTTCTAAGGCACGAATGCTGTCCTCTTTCAACGCCAGCAGATCTCTTAGGTTGCTCATTGTAGCGGACATAGTCTTCATGAGAATTTGATCTACTTGATCTACTACCATCATCTCCGAAACCAGGTGTTCGGACTCAGTGACACAAGGAGACTTACCACGAGCCCGACCACCTTCGTTGGCATTGAAGGAGAGCCGTGCGACGACTTCAGCTTTTCAATTTCCGCTGTTAAACACGACAGGATTATGTCACTTATCATGTTAGCTGACATCTTAACTGCGACAATCGATGTCTGGCGCTCAGTGATGTGTGACGCTTTGGCGTAGCGCGAATGACAATGCAATGTTTTTGCCGAGAGTTGATTTTTTTTCCTCAACCATTCCGCCAATGTTTATACTCCGGTAGAAACCTGTTGACCTGTTTCGGAGTGGGCCGAGACGTCTATGGCCGAACCATCCGTGACCCATTCAAACCACTGCTGTTCCAAGATTTTCAAGCCAATACTACATGTAGCAAGCTCGGACCCACAATTGTCCCATTTATAGTTTCTTCCTAGTCACAGTGTTAGTGCGCATGTGCATGTGTAATGAGCTCCTCGATGTGAAGTTAAGTAATATATGCACAATTTGTTTAATGAAATCTTACCTTCTGTTGCAATCGAAAAAAAACAATATTATTTTGATGTTTAGATTTGTTAATTTAGTTGGCTGTGTTGGACTATCACAATTTCAACGAGATGTTTTCTAACAAAAGTTCTTGCGCAGCTCAAACCAGGTGCAAATAGACAAGGAAGCTATTGGCTTATCAACAGTCAGACAATGTTTCATATATGCGTGCTACACATTTGTCAGATAACAATTTTGTTTTATAATTTTTTGCAAAATCAATAAATATATAGTGTAATTAATTTTGTTTTCTGTAGATCTGTAGAAGATAAATATTATGTTGCATGCAATTTTTTTAAGCATTTAACATATTTATTTATTAATACACAATTCACATAAATTGTCACAGTTTACCGATAACAATTTTACTTAAACGTTTAATTTCTTTCACCTCTGAGAGGGAATGTTTCTAATCACATATACTAGACGTGTAATTTAATGTCTGTAAGTATGTACCCTTCTATGTTAGTATTGTATCTGTTTGATGTAGACATGTTTCATTGTATGTACTGTGGTATGTTAGTATTGTATCTGTTTGATGTAGACATGTTACGTGTTACATTTGTTTATCCGATATTTGCTACATCTGTTGTAGAAGTGTCAGCAGTGTCACTACACGGTCCACTTGTCAATATATACTGACTTCATCAACACCGTGCCGTGTCCCAAGTAGCACATGCTTTACAATAAGTGGTCATTCAAAAAGCAAGGCCAGTCACACGATAATGACATCATCCAGAGGTGACATTTATTTCGCAAACTTCACATCGAGAAGCTCGCTAAATATGCACATGCGCACTAAAACCACGAAGAAAATATGTAAATGTTATATATGTGGATCACGGTTTGCTGGAAGTAAATCATTGATCAGACATATCAGCACTCATACTGGTGAGACACCACTCAAGTGTGATACATGTGGATCACCGTTTGCTCACAAAGGACATTTGAAGAGACATATCCGCACTCATACTGGTGAGAAACCCTTCAAGTGTGACACGTGTGGATCACAGTTCGCTGAAAGTGGAACATTGAAGATGCATATCCGCACTCATACTGGTGAGAAACCCTTCAAGTGTGACACTTGTGGGTCACAGTTTGCTGAAAGAGGAACTTTAAATAATCATAACCGCACTCATACTAGCGAGAAACCTTTCAGGTGTGATACGTGTGGATCACAGTTTGCCAGACATTTGAAAAGTCATATGCGCAAGCATACTGGTGAGAAACCCTACAAGTGTGACACATGTGGATTACAGTTTGCTGAAAGTGAAAATTTGAAGAGACATATACGCACTCGTACTGGTGAGAAACCTTTCAAGTGTGCTACGTGTGGATCACAGTTTGCAAACACAGACAATTTGAAGAGACATATCCGCTCTCACTCTGGTGAGAAACCCTTCAAGTGAGATACGTGTGAAGCACAGTTTGCTGACAGAGACATTTTGAAGAGTCATATCCGCACTCGTACTGGCGAGAAAGCCTTCAAGTGTGACACTTGTGGATCACAGTTTGCTGTAAGTGGATCATTGAAAATACATATATGCACTCATACTTTTGAGAAAGCCTTCAAGTGTGACACTTGTAGATCAGTTTGCTGAAAAAGGAACTTTGAAGAAACACATGCGCACTCATACTGGTGAGAAATCCTACAAGTGTGACACGTGTGGATCACAGTTTGCTGAAAATGGAAAGTTGAAGAGACATATGAGTACTTATACTGGTGAGAAAACCGAGAAGTGTGGCACGTGTGGATCACAGTTTGCTTAAAGAGGAACTTTGACGAGACATATCCGCACTTGGTGAGAAATACTTCAAGTGTAACATTTCTTGTGCTTATTTTGCTCTGCTCTGATAATTTAATGTGACGTGACGTGGTATACGTAGGCGTGATATATGTAGATTACAGTTTGTCAGTAGTGGACATTTCAATTAATCTGTCCACTCATACTGGTTATAAACCATTGACATGTGATGCATGTGGATTACAGTTTGCAGGTAGTGGATGTATCCAATGTCATGTTCGTACTCACTCTGGTTAGAAGCCAATCAGGTGTGACAATTGTGGATTGAAGCACGTCTGGAATAAAAGCTTCAAGAGACATCTCCACTTTCAGTACTGAGTAGAAACCTTGCCAGTGTAAGACATGTGGGGCGCAGTGTTGTCGTTCTAATACATTAGCCTTTCACATGCTTTCACATACTGCGGATAAATCATTCAAATGTGAGTAATAGGGAGGTCCTTTAAAAGGAAGTGTTGGTTATCCGTTCACACGCATACACTTACTGCAGAGAAATCCTTCAAATGCGAGTAATAGGGAGGTCCTTTAAAAGGAAGTGTTGTTGGTTGGTGGCGCCGGCAACCACCAACGTGATGTCAGAGCCCTTTATATCTACGAAGGGCTTTGTGTGATGTCACAACGGCGAAGTAAGTACCACCTGTTGATCAGATGTTGTATTGGTGGCGCTCCTAATGGGCAATCTGGAACTAATGAAAACAGCGCCCCTGGTGCCTAGCAACCGAACTATCACGAGTATGCCATATGGAGCATAGCATTCAGCATACAGTTACATTTCCCATTGGTGGCCATGTTAACGTTTTGCACGATTATAAGAAAACTTGACAATCAAAAATTCAGAAATTTCTTACCTGCCGTTATCATCATTTCATTGACATGCTGACCGAGTTTAGTCAAAATTAGACATTTCTAGCTCTTTTAAAATGGCTGAACGTGTCATGCCCGTCAATATTTACCAATTTCTGCATGAATTACTACGCACAAGTGCCTTGTGGTGAAAAAAATTGCCAAAAATCCTACCGCCTATTGAAATCATCTAAAAATCCTCAGTTACACTGTCAACAGGTTCTTCCAGCAAACTTGCGAATGTGCATCCTCAAATACAGTTATGTCAGATATTATTTTTTTTAAATTACACATACCTAAAATTACTGTGCCCTACATTCGTGTGTAACACACCAGGAAGTCTAACAGAGGCATGACCCTTGTACACGTTGTCCAGGTTTTGGTCTTGTGAATCTCCTTTATCAGGCTATCACGCCCGGCAGTCAGCCATCATGTTGTTATGTTTGAGCTGTTTGGATCTGTAGGCCAGACCTCCTCGTTTCGCGGTTAGATCTTGGTTGGTGAAGATGGTCTCGTCTTTGTTCGCCATGTTATGCTGCTTGTTGTTGGGCGCGTACCCTGTACACCTCGTACCGGACCGCCTCGCTCCGAAAACACACAATGGTTGCGTGTTTCCGGGTGCGATCGTTCAGCTCTTCTTTGGGCCAAGGTGCTGGCTTCGCTCCAGCTGCGCAACTGTCAGTTTCATTCCCATCTTCTCATTCCCTGTGGCGATCACCAGCTCGTCGGTACACCCTCTTTCGGCCTCGGGAATGCCCTGGAAGCGGCGGTTGGGATAACGAAAGTGCTGCTCTCGCCTGCTTGTTGTTGGGCGCGTACCCTGTACACCTCGTAGTGCCCTGCGCGGGCCTAGAATTTGATCCGAAGCCCGGCCCGCAATTAGCAGTTAGAGTCCAGGCCCGCAATAATTTTTCAAGCCCGGCCCAGGCCCGTAAACTAGAATTTAGGCCCAGTCCCGACCCAGACCGTGAATGTTTGGCCCAAGCCCGGCCCGCAAGTTTCAGACCCAGGCCCGGCCCGTACCCGCGGGCCAAAGTAGGGTAAGCCCGCGGCCCGCTAAGTTTAGAGAAGATAAACATCTAATCTTATAACAAAGACGAGGATGAGTTCTAAAAATCCAGCACCACCAACTTCTTCAATCTTATGAATATCCTGAAGAAAAACTTCTTAGTGTCATTACTATTAAATATGATAACATTTGTTATATTTGGCTTTAATGTATTGGCTTATGGTTAGGGTATGAGATTTGTTTAGCTAACCCTGACTTAACCCTTATGCAAGCCATAACCCTAATTTATATTGTTAATTGAATTAGTTCAACTAAGTTAACATAATTTAATATGATATTTCAATTAAATGTCACTCACTGGCACTGACACCCAGTGGCATTTCCAGCAGGCCTGCAGTCACTAGCCTGAGACAGACAGGTTCAGACATGTGCGAATTAGTACAAGTGTAAATGAATTAAGACTGGGGAGAAATACCAATTACCAACTGGGTTGGGTACTGGTTAGTGGCCTAGTGGGCACTTGGCAATGGGCAGGTCATTCATGTGGGGAATGTTTGGAGGCAAGACCTAGACAATAGAATGTCCACTGGTAGGGTCAAATGGTGATAAGTTGATAGTTAATCATGGCTTGATTGCCTCTGCAAATATTTCTAAAGTAAACATTTTGGGCTGGCTAGTTCCAGCCAAGTGAATTTATGGGGCCATTAGATTCCATGCAAGGTCTCAATTTGCAACTATATAATACTAAAGAAATAATTTTAAACATTCTTTAACCGAAATTACATTTTATAATCAGTTTTTATTAAAAAATAAAGTAATAATCGGTGTTTTGTATGAATATTTTATTATGTCCAGCCCAGCCCAGGCCCGGCCCGGCCCGGCCCGCTCACACTAGGCCCAGGCCCGGCCCAAGCCCGATGTGTTTAAATTGTTTTCAGGCCTGGCCCGGGCCCGCAGTATGTAGGCCCAGGCCCGGCCCGGCCCGGCCCGCAAAATTATGTACAGGCCCGGACCGAGCTTGGACCTAAAGCCCGGCCCGCGCAGGGCACTACTGTGAAAATCAGTCAGGCATGTACAAATTGTACGATGAAGTAGACACTGGCAGTTGTGGTCAAAAACCAGCCACATCGAACGTGGCACTCCACGTTGGACTTCAGGATTCGACTATAGGAATCACAAATATGCGTAACATTCTGGCTGCAACGAACACACCCCCTGCAAGCCGATGTGGATTGCAGAGAAATGCAGACAGTGTTGCAGCTATCACTGCCCAGGCGATAATGGATACTTTGAAGCAGAAAAGAGAGCAAACAAAAGAAATTAACATTATGCGTGGTCTGCCAAAGAATGCGCCGATAAACATAAGCATGGACGTGAGGTACAACTCGACAACAGTTAAGAACAGTTTTGGAGTCGGGCAGGCTGCATCGCAAGCAATTGGAGCTGCCATAGAGTGGCAGACAGATCAACACCTGATTGTCGGTTTTCATCTAGAGAATAAGCTTTGTAAAGTAGGATCCATGCTTAGCAGTCAAGGTCACAATGTCACATGCCCTGGTCATGAGCGAAGCTCGGCAAATCTACGAGCTGTGGATCCAATCTCGGAGTATGACATTGGCAAACAGATAGGCCACAGTTTCGCACAAGACAATGTCGCAATCAGATATGTGGCTACTGATGGAGATGCATCAGCGTCTCGTGAAGTACAGGATGCTATGCCGGCAGTCCCCACAAAGACAGGCTGACACAACACATCTTGGTCAGACACAATTTAGACATATCATGAAAGCTTCATTCCCCCCCCCCCGAATTTTTCCAGGAGAAACAGCCACCATCACAGCAGAAAACAAAAGAATGTTTGCTGAAGATGTGAAGACCAGATGCCAGAAGATCTATACAAATGTGCATACACTGTATTCCAGTGACATTACTACCATCACTAGTAAGATGCCACGGATCATTCAAACTACAATAGACTGCTATGCAGGTTCTTGCAAAAACTGTCGCCGACACGCAGTGGTATGCCGAGGCGGACTGCAAAACAATTGGTGGTATAAATCACAGCACATGAAGGCAAGTGGTGTGACACGGTTAACAGTTCAAGGGTTAATAGAAATGCGTCTCGGAAATGCAGCACTTCAGATGATACGACATAGATTAACCACGGACAAGAATGAATCGATCAACAGATCATTCTCTGCACCCCTTCCAAAGAATGTGAACTTCAGCAGAAATGCATAGGGACGAGTGTGTTCCTTAATTGACCGCATCAATTATGGAATCTCAATGCTACGAAAAATGGAAAATGTGCAGTGTCCTATAACAAAGGGTGGCAGGGTTGCTCGGGCAGTGAAGGATATTCAACATGATGTGTCTACCAACGGGCGTATTCGAGACGGCCCTCGGTGCGGCTGCACAGACGACGTACAAAGTTAAATAGAATGAGAGACTATTTTGAAACAAAAAGGAACCGCCGTCAAGTAGACATATACAGAAAGGGTCGGCTTGACGCCAAACCTGCAACCCGAGCAAGTGTGGCCAGGGCATCTACCTCGACATCAGCAGTGACAACCACAGCCACTAGGCCAGTGATAAAACGAAGGCGGCAACAACGAAAGTCACCTGCAGATCGCACTGATCACCCATACTCGTTAAGGTCACTGAAATCTGCTGACCACAGTTATGCCAGCAGAGTGTAGACAAATAAGAACTGTGCATGCACACACAACATTATAATACTGTATCATTATGTATTTCATGGAGCGTCTACTACCTGCTTACTGGCAACCCTGCGATCACAATCAGACAGACTTAGACCACCACAGATGGCATCACCTGCTGACATTCATGTGAACAAATTAACCAATCACGTGACAGCACTACTGGTGCCCCTGTTGTGCAAAGAGTTCAGAACGATAGAGATCGATATAAGAGACGACACCGGACGGCGCGTGCCATTCGAGTGTGGTGAGGGGACGGTGACGCTTCATTTTCGACGACACGACAGGACTGTTCTGAAGATTAATTACAACGAGTATTATGCACGTCAGGCGGGTGGTGCACTGCCCTACTTCGCCAGTGCCCGATACCAGCATGGTCACAAACTTGGAAGTCTGTTCGGAGGTCTGCTGCGCAGCGCCACCCCTCTTTTTAAGAGAGGAGCCGTGGCGTTGGGAAAGGGAGCGTTGAAGACCGGTGTGCACATTGCCGACGAAGTCTTGTCTGGACAGAGCATAAAAAGGCAGCCAAAAGACGCGTCACGGATGCTGGTAACAACATGTTGTGTGGCATTTTGACCCCCGGTGTGCGACCTCGTAAACGTATAAAACGCAAGGCTGTGACGAAACAAGTCAGTACAGTACCGAGACAGCGTAAGAGACAAACGCCCAAGAAACGTGAGGCCGACATATTCGATGATAGCTTTCGTGCATAGACAGTCGTGCGAGGGGGTCAAGAGCGAGCTGGATCTCTTTACCGAACCCCCGACTCAGAACAGCATCATCGACAGCCACATAGTGGAACATCAGCCCATGGCCTCTCTCTATTCGGGTGGACCGCTAGAATTCTTGATACCAGGATTGGGAGACGATTACCTGGATCTCACCAACGCAATGCTACACGTACAGGCGAAGGTGACCTGAACCAACGAGGATGCCCTCGACTTGGCCGACCCCGTGGGTCCGGTGAATAACTGGCTGTATTCACTCTTTAGTCAAGTCGACGTCTACCTTAACGGTACGCTCGTGACCCCTTCGATTAACACGTATCCGCATTGCTCCTACATCGAGACGCTGTTGAGTTACGGCACATATGCCAAGGCAACGCAACTGATGAGTCAGTTGTGGCAGAAAGACACCGCCACTCGCATGGATGCCGTGGAGATCGACGAAGGGCCCGTAGCTAGTGCAGGGTACGTGGCTCGGCGAGCGGACATCGTCCGGAGTCGTGTCGTCGACATCATGGGCCGTCTCCACATGGACCTGTTCCTGCAGGATGAATTCTTGATCAACGGCGCTGATGTCAAGATACGACTGGTGCGAAGTAAGACCGCTTTCGCATTCATTGGCGGTGGACCCAACCCCGATTACAAGATACAAATCATCAGCGCCACCTTGTTCGCAAAGAAGGCCACCCTGAATCCGTCCGTGCAGATGGCGCACATCAAGTCCCTCAAGAAGAGCACAGTCATTTATCCAATGCGGTCCGTCGACTGCAAGGTCTACTCCATTCCCACGGGTGACCTGTCGCACACGCACGAGAATTTGTTCCTCGGCAACCTGCCAAAACGTCTGGTGTTGTGCTGCATCGATAACGACGCGTATAACGGTTCGTACGACAATAATACGTTTCACGCCTAGAACAACGACATCAACTTCCTCGCCGTGTACGTGACGGGCGACATATATCCTCCAAACCTTTCCAACAGAATTTTGATGGGAACCTCTTCATCAGGAGTTACCTCAACCTGATCACATCGACGGGTAAGGTGTGGCTGGACGAAGGGAACGCACTGTCTCGCAGCGACTTCCGACACGTAACACCTTCTTCGGATTTGACCTGACCGCCGACAAGAGCGATGGCGCCTGCTTCCATCAGTTACAAAAAGGCAATCTGCGCATCGAGATTAATTTCCGTCATGTGCTGCCGACCACTGTGAACCTCATCGACTACGCCGAGTTCGTGCTGGAAATCGGCAAGAACTGCAACATCATCTATAACTATTGAGATGGACACTCTGCAGATCGCCAGACTACTAGCGATGGACCCGCGCACAAAGTCGATCTTTCGCGGTGTCGTACCCAAAGTCGGGCTGCCTAAAGTCGGACGATCTACGCTTGGCTGGCCGCCTTTGTGTGCAACACTGACGACGGCGATGAACAGGGTGAACATTGGATAGCGCTGTACCTGGATGCTGACGGACACGACGATTACTTCTGCTCGTACGGTCTGCCGCCACGATATGCTGCATTACACACCTTCATGAACGAACATTGTTCCGAGTGGACCCATTATGACAAGAGACTTCAGAGTCATCTGTCTAACGTTTGCGAACACATTTGTGTAGCCTTTGTATTGCTTCGTTGTAACGGCTTTCCTGTGAGCACTTTTGTGAATATATTTGGCACCGATTTAGTGGCTAACGATTGCCGCGTGTTTGATCGGCTTAAACAGCTGAGACAGTGTAGACTGTACTATCGTACATCGATTGAGTCACTGGAGCGGTTGTAAACACCTATAAGCTCCTGACTTCTGGAGTGGTGGTAAACACCCGCATGTCACGTCATCGTCATACTCATCATAATGTTCTAGTCGTAGTGGTATTACACGCTACCCTCTTGTATCATGCTTGTTGTTGCTCAATAAAATACGTGTGCACTTAAACAGTACCGTGTTTTGTTCCTTTCTCGTTTACTCGTCAGGCAATAACACCCCTCCACCCCACACTCCCTTTGATCGCTCTTAATGAATGATGTCCTCACCTTACGTCACGACGGATGACCTTTGACCCTTCTTAGAGGATTCCTCGACCACTCCTTGACCCGTTCTTTCGTCGCTAGGGAGCGCTGATGAAGCCCATGTAGTGCTACAGCCAACAGGGGCGCTGATATCCTCGCTAGGGGTGCTGATGTCCTGTGAGCGATAATAAACTTTGTTCCTATACTCTGACACAGGCCATATCACCCATTATTGCCCGGGTTTTCCCCAAGGTGTATTTTTAGTTACCATCGAACATGGGGCCACTTTGGATCCTACAATTCCACTCACTAACTACTGCCGCTCCTCTGCCTCCGACACAGCAACGCAGATGTGGAGAGGCGGTTTTCCGTCTTGCGAAAAATACACACGGAAGCACGCCACAGTGTAAACACAATGTATTCAATGTAAACTGAACATCAGTTGTCTATGTCAGCTGAGATACTGAGACTAGCCAAATCTGCAACGCTTGCTGAGTGATGAATGTAATTTGTGATAGATGTTTATGATAATGTATGTGTAATAAAATTATGTACGGGACGGGAACAATTCTCACACCTAAGAACCTCCACGGATTGACAGCTTTGTGATATTCTCAACTGTAGTTGCAAATGGTTATGTTTTAGTAACTCTTATAGGTGCACAGGCCAAAAACCATGACTTTTGTTTCCCTTTAGTACTGTTCCAAATATCACAGAAAGGTTAATGTTTCGCCCAACGGATACTACGCCCTTACTGGGGTGTTTGCTTTGCCCATCCTCACCGCCGAAGCTTCTGACTACATCAGCACCCCTACCCGGACAGGTCGATTTGTTGAAACGTTGATTTTTCAGTGGCTGCGTTGACCACTAATATTGCTCGCTGGAATCTACGGGACTGGCATACGGGAATTTAAATTTAATTAGTTGTGGGGCCATCGTCGCTGGTCCGACGGGTAACAAAAGGAGGCGTCTTGGCTGTCTGGTTCCCAGAAACCCGCGTCGTCCAAGACGGCAAGTGAGATGAAGTAGAAATGAGTTAGCACATTTCATTTCAGTGTCAGAGTGTTTATATTTACCATGGGCAGAAGTAACACAAATGCTGGCTCACGAGACTGACCAAGGCCAACTCTGGTTATTCTGAGCGCAACAAACGGTGGGCCACATCACGGTGCCTAGATAATCGAGGGTAACAGATCAGTGAGGTATCGACCTCTAGGGACAAGTATCGACCTCTAGGGACAAGTATCGACCTCTAGGGACAAGCTCACCACTAAATGCGCGCAGTATTTCCGTCTTTCTCCGACAGGTTAAAAGGGAAATGCACTAGACTGTATATGATAAACGGCATAACTATAAACTTACTTCCACAACCGACCACATAATTTTTTTCAAACTGACCTTTTTCTACGTGTGCTTCTTCCCTGGCAGAATAGCTGTCCCTCTCTACTATATCAGTATGGGGCGGGGGGGGGGTTGACGCAAGGAACCAAGGAAGGCATTGACTTGACTTATGTCATCAACTTGCCCCTCTCCCTGATTGCAACTATTTTCTCTGGGAGTTCATTCCAGAGGTGGGAGGCAGTTGGTAAGAATGTCCTTGAGTGTTTGAGAGCAGATCCATGCATGGACAGATGGAATTTAATATATATATATATATATATATATATATATATATATATATATATATATATATATATATATATATATATATATATATATATATTGAGTAAGATCATATTCGACAATAACCTGGACAAATCAAAGCTCAAATATTCGTCACCCATATGGAATTTTCGCACTACCACAAAAATTAAAATCCTACAAAACTGTGTTGCCAAATTTGTCAAAAATAACCATAGATGCAAAACGAATAGAGCAAGACTTTATATTTACCCTTGGATGGCCAACCCTTGAATGATGGTGCATTATTAACGCAGGCATGACTTTTTGCAAAGCTGTAAATAACATTATTTAAATCAGCCTCTCAATACCTACAAAACCGTGGACAATTTGCTTAACCCCTTGACTAGATTCCGCATAAATGTGGTAGTCTTCTTGTTTTATCCCAGAGAAAATCGCTGATGGAATATTCTCCCACAACAATACTGACCTAAAAAGCCCCAAACTCCCACCCATTCACCTCGACTGCCTAACAAACAAAAACAAGTCAACTGACTCCAGTGTGTGGAAGCGATTATAGAATCCCTTCCGATTCCTCCGTTTTGAATAGACGTTCCAATCGGAGCCAGTAGCACTGCTTTTTACGGACTGCTACATGGCAACTTGTGCAGACATTATTATTGACTGTAAATTACAATAACTTTTTTTTTACAATGTCAATGAAATTGGTATTTAATAAAATCACCAATTAATAAAATAAAATTATATTATAATGAAATCTTAAATTATAATAAATAACTAAATATAAATAAACAGGATATCAAGTCACAATTGTACACAATAAAATATTCTTGCTCATCTATACCATATTGGTCCATTAACAATATTTATACAATTGCTCACACATTTGATCATACAGTATTCAATCTTGTATGTTTTTCTAAAACCAGAAATAGTATAGTGCAAGAGTGTCACAGTTGTCAGTGTATTGTAGTTAACAAACATACTACTGCCACTGTAACATTTATCGAGTCCTAAAATGCGCCTATTATAGATGTATGTTTTAATGTAAAAATTTACCCCAAACATATTACGTTGATATTATGGTGTCTGATCAGATGTATATGGTAAGCAAAGGCATATTGTCGCCTACTCCGCCTAGTGATAGTGTTCACAGGGATAAGGTATTACTTCGCTGATATATCCACTGGGCCACTGACTGTTCTACAATGTAGATGACTAAACTACCAGTCATTTTGGGGCAGTGTTACTTGCGCTCTGAGAAAATGGTTGGTGAAAACCTGACATATTACACACACACACACGCACGCACGCACGCACGCACGCACGCACGCACGCACGCACGCACGCACGCACACACACACACACACACACACACGTTACGATTTTTTTTTCAATTAAAATTGTGAACATCTTATTGTATACACCAATTAGTTGTTTGCTCACAATGGATTGACCCCCTGTTATACTCATCCTGTTACGCTCCTGTTAATTTTATGCACCTCCTACTACTCTGGAGTGCAAAATAAGCGTCCCTATACACGTACTTATTTGATGAAAAATGCTACCCTATACACACCTTATTTGGCACTATATGGTTATTACACTTACAGCTCAACATTGTATATTATTAGTTAAAGCGCCACTATTACCGTAAATGGGCACCGGGCGCAGCGCCTCAAAACTGTCATAAGTCATAACCGGCTGCAGCGGTTTCCGCTGAAACGAGATTGCGTATTCACTTACTTTAATGTCTGTTCAAAAACGGAAAATTCTCCCGTTTTCGCAGATATAAAACGCGGTTACTGTATCTGCGGTGACGCGACGCGAACATGCACATGCAAGTTTATGCATATTCGGCGGGAAAAACCCGAAATACACGGCGATCGGCGTAGTTTACTAAGGACGCCTTCACGGCGCTAAGAAAAAAAACAAATAAAAATTATACTAGTGACTTTTTCGCACTGTATTTTATTTGTTTTGAACAATTTACCCCCCCCCATGCTGTTATTTGGCAATATACTATTATTAAATTTGACCGATTTACCACCAT
Organism: Lamellibrachia satsuma; assembly: GCA_033239005.1. Classification (NCBI taxonomy): domain Eukaryota; kingdom Metazoa; phylum Annelida; class Polychaeta; order Sabellida; family Siboglinidae; genus Lamellibrachia; species Lamellibrachia satsuma. The sequence goes on along the minus strand of BSQZ01000124.1, from coordinate 525,456 downwards.
ATACTGTTGTTTAATTGGCTTTTGACAATTTCAACGAGACATTTTCTAATCAGATCCGACGTAACACACACACCAAACGGCAAATGAACAAGGAAGTCCTTATCAACAGTCGAACAATGTTTCGTGTGTATGTAACACAGAGTTATCAGACAATAATAAATTTTGTTTTATACATGTTGTAATTGTAATCTGCGCACTCATACCGCATGATACCGGTGAGAAGTCATTCAAGTGTGACATGGGTGGACTGCATGTTGCCTGGAGTAGAAGCTTGAAGAGATATCTGTGCACTAAACACTGAGGAGAAACCTTGCAGGTGTTGCTCTTCTTCTATACATACTGCGGAGAAATCCTTTAAATGTAAAACCTAGTTGGCATGGTTTATAAAGAGTAAAATGTGACCTTCTGAAGTCATATGCGCACTCATCCAGGGCTGAAACTTTGCAGTATGATTTTTGTGGAGGACTAGCTGTTAATTGTAGCAGTAATTTAAATATTCACTCACACAGAGATAAAGCACACATGTGAGAGGAGTGGTGATCAGTGTACTGTACTGCTTTAAAGCAAAATAAAAATGTTTTTCAGCCCATGCACCTATAATAGTTTCTAAAACAACCATTTGTAGCTACAATTAAGACTGTTACACCAGTGGTTTACTAAGAAAACCTTATTGAACACACAGTTCATCTTAATGTTATGGGCCATACCATACTGTTAGATAACCCGACATCACGAGTGGTATTCTGGCAATATACACTCGCGAAATTAAAATATATTTTGTACACATATTCCTATACTTGCCAATACGATATGGTCATGTTATTTGCGTGAAAAATCACCTTATGTAACATATGTTGGCCTTTGTTTACGAAACTAATCCTCTCTCCTTCAAAATGACATATTTGTTTGAGACTGCGTTGGTTGTGCGTAAGCCTCCCTTAATACGTCACTTGTAGTCTAGGTACCTCAGTTTCATAGAACGGCACATGTGCTTATCGATCGCGCTGGTTATCATGGCAGCCCTCAGTCATTTAGAGAAATAACCGTTGTCTCCCACTTTTAGAACACATTCTGAATAAACCACTAGCGTGATATTTTTTATTTTAGTTGCACATGGTTAGTTTTTATGATCTCTTTTAGGTGCATAGGCCCAAAACCATGAATTTTTTTCGCTTTAAAGGGAATGTGCATCGATGTTAATTGCTTAATAACTGATACAGGGTTTCATATAATCAAAATGATAAAACACTTTGTTTCACTTTTAAGGTTGAGCGTTTGTTGGTCTGTCTTTTATTGCCTACAGCGATTATTATATTTGCAAGTCCTAAAATTGGCATATTCCATGTCATTGCCAAATCATGTATTTTTTTAATATTAAGACAATAATTGTAACACATATAGGTATAATTTTACACAACCGCGATGTTTTTAATATTAATAAATTTAGTGTCACTATGTCCCAACCTCAGTGACGATGACCCAACATTAAATTAGTGTGACTACATTAAAGGTGCCTCCACAATTCATTTAGTCCATCGTGAATCAGGTTTGTTGAAGTTTATGTCTGTAGCGCGATAGTCGAAGTCAGTTTAATACAATGTTAGTGATATATATTAAGTCGGTTTAATAAAGTTTTGAAAGAATTTTACTTGACCGTTAGATCTGATAACTTGTGAATAACCTTATATTATAGTACAGGGTGACCACAAAACAAACAGTAGACATACAACTTAAAAATAACGACATTAAAATAACAAGTATGAGAAAGAATTTCTTATACGAATCGAATCTGGGAATCAAGTCAGCGACCAAAAAATGCCTCCTTATAAAATTACAAAAGTGACCTTGCAGTAAAGCTGATGTTCAACACAGCGGCCGTTGGAAAATTATTACAAGAGGCAGATCGTGGGCTGTTTCTTACAACAAAGACCAGCTATTGTGTAAGATACAAATGTCCCATGTTTGGTTTCAAAAATATGTTTAATATTATAAATACATTATATTATGTGTACATCAGGCATGGTTGATACTGGCACATCAGAATTGTATCAGTTCTAAGAGTGTTTAAACTGCACTCAGGACTGGAGAAGGAGCAGCCTCCACTTGGTCCACGTTATCTGGTTGCGGAGTGAGCAAGGTCTGATACACGGGTCTCAGTCGCTGCCAACTGTACTGGTCCAGGTCCATCTGGGAACACACAATAGCAACAGTCAAACCTGCTCTAGCGACCACCTGTCATTAATGACCACAGTCAACTCCTATTAAATTACATGCATTAAGTGACCACCTGTCACTAACAATCACAGTCAACTCCTCCTTTCAAGCATTAAATTACAAGCATTAAATGAGCACCTGTCATTAACGACCACAGTCAACTCCTTTCAAGCATTAAATTACATGCATTAAGCAACCACCTGTCATTAATGACCACATTCAACTCCTCCATTCAAGTGTTAAATTACATGCGTTAAGCGACCACCTGTCATTAACGATCACAGTCAACTCCTCCTTTCGAGTGTTAAATTACATGCATTAAGCAACCACCTGCCATTAACGACCACATTCAACTCCTCCTTTCAAGTGTTAAATTACATGCATTAAGCGACCACCTGTCATTAACGATCAGTCAACTCCTCCTTTCAAGTGTTAAATTTCATGCATTAAGCGACCACCTGTCGGTAACGGCCACAGTCAACTCCTTCTTTCACAAGAGTTTCACCTTCATTAAGCGACCACCTGTCATTAACGAGCACAGTCAACTACTCCTTTCACATGTTAAATTACATGCATTCATTTTAAAGGTCCCTCCACTGATTTTGTCACTAGTCTCATTTCAAATTCATTTTGCGAAAAATCAAACCTAGCTAGTGTCCTAGTATCCACTGATCTGCACAGTGTTTACCCTTTTGGATATCCACTATTTTGAGCCTTACTAGATCTAATGACTACAGTTATTTAGACAATTTGAACAAAAATAGCCATTTTTTTAAACGGCTTTGGATATTATATAAACTATTCACATTCTACATATTTGGGCATCAACGAACCGGATTTGTGATAGACTAAAATAGTTCAGGATGGAGTTTTATGACCACCTGTATTAAGAGACCACTTTTTGACTATCCCTTGAGTGGTCGCTTAAGACAGGTTTGACAGTAGTTATTACAAAACAATGACAAGGTACTTGAATGGGTCGACGTTCCATTTTCTCAGAATGTGATCTATGACATGGCAATTACCTGTCGGGAGCCTTTGTATTATTTCTGGATATTTTCAGATTCATTCGATTTTTGTCGATAGACAATCCTTGCTGCACTGCTTGTGTCACATGATCTACGTCATGTGACATGCAATGTAACAATGTCAGCCCACCGATGAAGACCGAGTGTGTTCGACGAAATATTCAGAAAGAATACAACGCTTCTTGAGAGGCAATCATTGTATCAATTAAATATAGTAAACTATAGTGCTGTATTTTATGCGAAAGATTTAACAAGTTTTGCCATCCAAGCCAAAGGCCCAGATGGCAAGTGGACAAGGAAGCCATTGGCTTATCGAGAGGCCAACAATTGTTCATCTATGTGTAACCCGTCCTGAGATATTTGTAAAATTTGTTTTTAAACATATTCACGCTGCTAGCATTTAAACAATCTGTAGTTATTTGTTCCGTTCATTTATTGTCCTCTGTGAGAATGAGTAATCGATAGTATTACGGCCCTCAAACAACAATGAACCTACATTGATGTTACCCAGTGTCCTCTAGTTCTACTATCTTTCTTAAGATGTTAATGCATCAGGTCTATGAAGTGCAATTGCCCACCTTGATAGCATTGTGGTGTTTCAAAAAATTTGGAGTGAATCCCTTATGCTAACTGTAAACTTCTCATTGATGCCAAGTCTTATGACTGACCCGTACATCTTACGAATGTGATGGTATTACGGCCCTAGGACACATTCCTTACAGGTTTGTGTATTTTGAAAAAAACTGTTACAGGATACGGACCGCGTTTACCAAATGGCATACAAATAACTAAAATCTCAGTTTTGTAAAAATCACAACCAACAGACTAAGCAGCGTGTCTACCTTAAGTGTGCTGTGGCGAACCAGCGCGGGTCTCTTACAGTACTGCACAAGACGTTTTAACAGCTGGTGGTCCGTGTTGTACAAACATTCATCTGTAAGACAACACACATACTCAGGCTTCGCATAACTCAATCACAGAGGTTTCTTTAGAATGCAAAGACTTCTACTGCCCCAAACTAGTGAGAACACTGATGTTATAACCGAGTGTACATAAATTACTGCAGCAACATCTTAGTCTAATTCATATATATTTTTATCTATCTTAATTAATTTTGAAGTCAACCAATATTGTCTTAACATAATATATATATATATTATTTATTTATTAATCATTAAGTTTTAACTTGTTGTTTACATTTATTCTAATTTGTAGATTAATTAACTTGTTTATTATATTTCCTGCTGACCAAATACTAACTCTTCTGGGCATATAGGGACCCCTTGTAGAGAAACTGATGAACAAATCGACAGGTACAATACGATCAAGAAACATTAAACAAAATTTCAAATGTGGCATTAGGGAAGGATCTAAATTGTACAAAAGAAACATCAGCATGAATAATTCTGTTGACATTGTTTTGCCGTACACATCAACTGTGTATACAGAAATGATTATCCACTCTATTAAAGTCTAGCAGACAGCCAAGTTGTACAATGGGAAGATTTATCTTACCACTGACTCTCACCTGGGAAGATTTCTGGATAGACAAGTCTGCGTGGGCACAGAGGATAACAGCCGAAGTAGACAGCCTCCAGCCTGGAAAAACACAGGAGACATGTACTTGGTCACTAAAGTCACTCACCTGTACTTTATACAGAAGTAATACTAACACCATATTGTTTCAATCAGGACAAAGAATGTTTACAAAACCAGCAATTAGTTTCATAAGCTGTGTAGTATATGCCACTTTAAAATTGCAGCTCATCATTTGTGGAAAACACTGCAACATTTTAACAAGATTTAACAAGTTTCCATCGAAGACAAAACACCCAGATACCAACTGGACAAGGAAGCCATTGGCTTATTGGTAGTTTTTTTTATCTATATGTAACTCACCCTTCTGAGATACTTGTCATTGAAAATAATTGTAGAAAACACACAACGTTGCAAACAATTATACATAACTACGAACTACCCGTTGTATGAAGGTTCGTATGGCACGAACGCTTCATAAAACCAGTCCTGGGGTTGCCCTGTTCTTTGTATAAATCCTTTCTGGACAGCTATGCGGAAATATCAGTGAGAGGGTGAGATATCAACAGCGCTAGCTTCACTTACATAGCAACTCCAAAGAACTCATGTGCGGCTGTCGATACAACAACATCAGCAGCCAACAGGTGGCGGTAGTAGTCATCCTTGAATGGCTGGAATCCCCAGGCCACTATGTGTGACTTCAACTTCTCCGCTGCCTCGGCAAATATGTCTGTCACGAACAAGCACAAATAATTGTTTTATTCAAATCTGACAAACAAATTCCACTTCAATTGAACGTCTTGTCCATGCGAATGTTTCTTTTTAGTTAACCATAATTTTTAAGTACAAACTGACCATTATCTGTCTGCAAATATCAACCTTGCAATTCAGCATGCAATGTAACATTATATTTGAGTTGAAACATTCAAATTAACAGTTAACTAGGTAATGCCATTTATGAACAAATGTAGGCTCATTAAGAAACATTTGGGCAGTGAAGATGGTAGAATAGATACAGCTTATAAAATGTGATATTATGATAAAACTATCAGACTTTATGCAATTAACAAGTCATTAAGGATACTCTATTTTAGATAGTACTTACTGACTGATCACTCAGAATGATTAACATACAGTGTAGAAGCGTTTTTTAAAATCGTTCATTTGCCAGTGCACCTTTCAGCACAATGCATACATTATATGTGAAGCATCTGGCAGTGTTTATGAAGAATGCAGTCATCATGTCTTACCAGGAACATCGGTGAATGTCTCACCAAGCACGGAGACTTTGAATGACAAGCCTTGCTTCTGTAACTCATACAGGGTGAGAAAGAACACATCGGGGCGTTTATCATGTTCCCTGTAACAAGAACACATTGGGGTCTTTATCATGTTCCCTGTAATAAGAACACATTCGGGTGTTTATCATGTTCCCTGTAACAAGAACACATTCGGGTGTTTAGCATGTTCCCTGTAACAATAACACATTTGGGTGTTTATCATGTTCCCTGTAACAAGAACACATTGCGGACTTTATCATGTTTCCTGTAACAAGAACACATTCGGTGTTTATCATGTTCCCTGTAACAAGAACACATTTGGGTGTTTATCATGTTCCCTGTAAAAAGAACACATCTGGGTGTTTATCATGTTCCCTGTAACAAGAACACATTGGGGTCTTTATCATGTTCCCTGTAACAAGAACACATTGGGATGTTTATCCTGTTCCCTGTAACAAGAACACATTGGGGTGTTTATCATGTTCCCTGTAACAAGAACACATTCGGGTGTTTATCATGTTCCCTGTAACAAGAACACATTTGGGTGTTTATCATGTTCCCTGTAACAAGAACACATTGGGGTGTTTATCATGTTCCCTGTAACAAGAACACATTTGGGTGTTTATCATGTTCCCTGTAACAAGAACACATTCGGGTGTTTATCATGTTCCCTGTAACAAGAACACATTCGGGTGTTTATCATGTTCCCTGTAACAAGAACACATTCGGGTGTTCATCATGCTCCCTGTAACAAGAACACATTCGGGTGTTCATCATGCTCCCTGTAACAAGAAAACATAAAAATATAGCAAACTTTTGTTTGTATATTTATATGTCAATGTATGTATGTATGTATGTATGTAAATATAATAAATGTTATGTCCAATATTGGGAAATATTATTTTTATTCTGTTTAAATTGAACAGAATCCTTCTGTTCAGGTACCAGCTGAATGACATTTCTCAGCAACATGGCCTGGGAAGTGAGCCTGTGATGGAGTTGGAGGGACAGTAAAACACCTCACTCCACGAGCCAGCCTTCAGAGGCCATACGATGAACAAATAATGACACCTCGGCATCTGTACAAGTGGGCACAAAAAGACATCCCAGCTGTGCATTATCACCACTGCACACAAGAAGAGTACAGTGCAGAAAAGTGTCACTTGGAAGACAGGTTTGTTCACTGTAGGCCAATTGTGGGAACTCAGTCATTACTAAGTGGATAGACGAGGGATTATCAGTAGATATTATATACCCGGTACATAGATTTTCAGAAAGCTTTTCACAAAGGGCCACAAGATTACTATTTAAATTAAAAGCCCATGGTATCGGAAATGGCATAATCAACTGGATAGAACAATGGCTGACTAACAGAAGACAGCGTGTTGTAGTAGATGGGGAGGTTTCAAACTGGAAATCAGTTTTGAGGGGTGCCACAAGGATCAGTATTAGGACCTTTATTATTCTTAATGTATACATATAAATATATATATATATATAAATATATATATATATATATATATATATATATATATATATATATATATATATATATATATATATCAACGACGTGGATAATATAACAAGCAATGTACTGAAATTTGCAGATGACACAAGTGTTTAGAAAGGCTAACAATGATGGTGATAAATAACATTTACAAATCGATCTACACAACTTAGCTAAATGGTCTGAGAAATGGCAGGTGTTATTAAATTTTGGAAAATGTAAATGCCTACATACAGGACACAGGGACTTGGATGCAAACTTACAATAAGTGCTGATTTCAGAGCAGTTTGTTATTACAGATTCAATGGGTAATCAAATTGTTGGGTTGATTAGAGAAATATAATGTGTGTGTGTGTGTGTGTGTGTGTGTGTGCGTGCGTGTGTGCGTGCGTGCGTGCGTGTGTAATGAACAAAAGTTAATTACACCTATGTATAAAGCAATAGTTAGGCCTCATTTAGAGTATTGTATACAAGCTTGGAGACCATATCGTAAGAAGGATATACATACCCTTGAAAGAATAGAGAGGAGAGCAACTAAAATGATTCCAAAACTGAGAGACCTTAGTTATGAAGAATGACTGAAAGAATGTGGTCTAACAACCCTAGAGACAAGGCGGTTAAGAGGAGATCAAATTGAAGTTCTTAAGATATTGAATGGGTATGAAAATGTTGATAGCATGGCATGAGGTAACATTAGTAAAGGATCACTGTAGATTGGATATCAGGAAGTACTTGTTCTCATAGAGGACAATCAATGAATGGAACAAATTATCTACATACTGTGTAACTGCTAGCAGTGAATATGTTTAAAAACAAGGTTGACACATATCTCAGGATAGCGGATTACACAAAGATTAAAAATGTTGGACTCTCGATAAGCCAATGGCTTCCTTGTCCACTTGCCATCTGGGCCTTTGCCTTGGATGGCAATTTTGTTCAATCTTGTTGTTAAATCTTACGGTTTATCTGTAGAATCTTCTGAAATTTGATGGTGTTACAGGCAATGGAGACATTCCATACAGTATTGTGCCTTTTGATCAAGGATTTTTATGTTATAGGATATCCCACCCGAATCCTGCCAAATCGCCCTTCACACAGTCCTCCCATCTTAGTCGCGGTCTTCCTCTTCTCCTTCTACCCTCAACTCCGAGCGCATCCTCTCTCTCTTCATTAACCGTTCCCCGTCCATTTGTTCTACGTATCTAGTAAATAAAACACTAGATATCATAGCTTACCATCTGTGTGACCATACTATGTGTAAGGGTCGCGTGGCCGAATCTGTAATGTCAGAACCCTCCACCAGGTGGAGTTGTTGCAGCGATTCTTTATTGCACTGTGTCTCACTGGAAGTATCTCCGCCGTTACTGTCACATACTGTCCTGTTAACTGACATGTGTAGTATTAACATACACTAACATGACTAACCATCACATACCAGACAGACCTACATACACTAACATTACTGTAACCATCACATACCAGACAGACCTACATACACTAACATGGCTGTAACCATCACATACCACACAGACCTACATACACTAACATGACTGTAACCATCACATACCATACAGACCTACACACACTAACATGACTGTAACCATCATATACCACACAGACCTACATACACTAACATGACTGTAACCATCACATACCATACAGACCTACATACACTAACATGACTGTAACCATCACATACCACACAGACCTACATACACTAACATGACTGTAACCATCACATACCATACACACCTACATACACTAACATGACTGTAACCACACATACCACACAGACCTACATACACTAACATGACTGTAACCATCACATACCATACAGACATACATACACTAACATGACTGTAACCATCACATACCACACAGACCTACATACACTAACATGACTGTAACCATCACATACCATACACACCTACATACACTAACATGACTGTAACCATCACATACCACACAGACCTACATACACTAACATGACTGTAACCATCACATACCAGACAGACCTACACACACTAACATGACTGTAACCATCACATATCAGACAGACCTACATACACAAGCATTGCTGTAACCACCACATACCATACATACCTACACACACTAACATGACTGTAACCATCACATACCAGACAGACCTACATACACTAACATGACTGTAACCATCACGTACCATACAGACCTACATACACTAACATGACTGTAACCATCACATACCATACAGACCTACACACACTAACATTGCTGTAACCATAACATAGTGTACACAAACCTACGTACACTAACATGACTGTAACCATCACATACCACACATACCTACACACACTAACATGGCTGTAACCATCACATACCAGACAGACCTACATACACTAACATGGTTGTAACCATCACATACCAGACAGACCTACATACACAAACATTGCTGTAACCACCACATACCATACATACCTACACACACTAACATGACTGTAACCATCACATACCAGACAGACCTACATACACAAACATTGCTGTAACCACCACATACCATACATACCTACACACACTAACATGGTTGTAACCATCACATACCAGACAGACCTACATACACTAACATGACTGTAACCATCACATACCAGACAGACCTACATACACTAACATGGTTGTAACCATCACATACCAGACAGACCTACATACACTAACATGACTGTAACCATCACATACCAGACAGACCTACATACACTAACATGGTTGTAACCATCACATACCACACAGACCTACATATACTAACATGACTGTAACCATCACATACCACACAGACCTACACACACTAACATGACTGTAACCATCACATACCATACAGACCTACATTCACTAACATGACTATAACCATCACATACCACACATACCTACACACACTAACATGATTGTGGCAAATTATAATATATTTTTTCAATTACTGTGTTCGACCTATTAAGCGTATATGGCCTAATTAATGTACACCCCTTTTTTATCAGCAGGATCCATAATTATTGTAATTTGACTAGTGTGGAACAACTGAAAATTGTCAACATCTAGTGTTAAACAGTTACCTTATTGCCTAGAGAAATAATTTTGGTGTATGCTTATGAGAACAGATTATTTGACATTGTTCCATGGCTAATTTTGTAGCATACTGTACACTTATTTGTTCGAATACGGTAAATGTTTTATTTCCAATGAAAATAGTAGCATGCACGCATGCAAATGCACACATTTTAGAATAACATTAAAATATTTAAGTAGAAAGACAAAAAGTATAAGTACAGTAATTTCTCACCATTAGACTGTCTCATGTGCATCAAACAAGTCGGCTTAGTCCTCGGCACATCGTCCCTGCACCAGTCGGGAAACTGAATTGGGAAGTGTACAACGCGGCATTTTGGCCGGATCTGGTCAGCCAAGTCACGTGGTCGATGGTCAGGGATCAGCTTCGTGAAGCTGGAAATGTTGTCCAGAAATGAGGTCATGTTGAAGCAAGAGTTGAAGATCACAACGTCTGCCACAAGACTGAAATGAAAACATGTATGTATGTATGTATGTATGTATGTATGTATGTATGTATGTATGTATGTATGTATGTATGTATGTATGTATGTATGTATGTATGTATGTATGTATGTATGTATGAATGATACTGATACAATGACATATTTTCTGTCTTTTGTATTGTGTTACGAATATATCATATATATATATATATATATATATATATATATATATATATATATATATATATATATATATATATATATATATACACTCCCACTATATATATATATATATATATATATATATATATATATATATATATATACAGGGGAGTGTATATATATATATAATATATATATATATATATATATATATATATATATATATATATATATATATATATATATATCCCCCACTATATATATATATATATATATATATATATATATATATATATGACATTTTAACTGTCTGAATAAGTGGACAAACACAGTTGATCCATTTAACATGTGTGCTGACAGTTGATCCATTTAACATGTGTGCTGACAAATTATCACCTTACCTAAATGAACTTGTAATTGTCAATTCAATAAAACACACCATGATGAAGCTATTTACATAAGTATTTTTGTTAAGTGTCTTTTGCTTAATTTATAATTGATTAAAAAAGTTACGCAGGTTGTCCGCGATATTTTATATGCACTGACCATGGTCTGTAATAACACAACTCGTAAGCCACGCCACAAAAATTTTTATTCACCAACTACAAAACACACCAGAGAACATTCTCCTGCAAGTGCAAGTTGAAAGCCTCGAAGCTGATCATTACCGAACATATTATGAAAAGAAGCGCTAAGCTACTGAGCAAGGCATGTGTACTTGACTTCGTGAAAGTTGCGTGGATGATTGAAGAACTGCACAAACTTTCACTATGTTAGCCAAATATACTTGGGGTGAACTTCATCATTGCAAACTGTATACCAACAACACACATACCTACACACACTAACACGATTATGGCTAAATAATATATATATATATATATATATATATATATATATATATATATATATATATATATATATATATATATATATATATATATATATTAGATAGCAATTATATGCATTTGAAACATCATTATTCTAACTATTTGCCAACATACAATAACGACAATGCAGTGGCGTAGTGACCCGAGGGCAGGGGGGTGCACTCGCACCCGGGCGTTGAGTCAGGGGGGGTGCCAAATCGACTGTCGACTTACCCATAAAGTAGATTAACATCATATTAAAAACTGCGCTGTCGTATCAACTTGGTTGCACATATTGGTGATTTTGCAGTGTGTTTATTATTAGATACGTTGTAAAGAGCAAATTCATAATGAATTGTTGCGTACATTTCACCTAGCTGACAAGCAAGTAGGTCTAATATTAATGTACACACAACGGCGGTATTCTGTGAAGTATGGCTTTCAATTGACAGGGGCACAGGCAGTGTATTCAAAGTGTAAATCCTTCTACATCAACGGATATGCTGGTGGAGACACCCCTGAAGCCCACCTAGAGCTATAACTGTGCAGGTGTTTTCACAATCCCCTAAAGTGACTGGAAAGTGACCGTGGACAAAAAAAGTTTAACAAGTTCTTACGTAGTATTTCTGTGTTGTCGCTTACATTGGCTGTTTCCAGATTTTCATCACCAAACTTGTCTGAGAACAGCTAATAACAAAACCAGAATGGTCTTTAAAATGCACTTGCCAACCTTTAGATTTCACTAGTTATGGAGGAGGCACCCAAACACCCCCAATGGGAGGGTGCAATATCCACAGGCATAACCACTGTCTTCCTAATACTAACCAGTGTGGCTGTTTACTATAAATGTCTTCCATCAATTAGTACACTTTACTAAAACTTTTCAAAATCCTGTCTTGGATGATGAACAATATGGAAATATTGAACAATGGTAAAATGGATATGATTGAGCTTCACTTCTAGACCCATGTGTCATCTCTGTGTCATTTCTGTGTCATCTCTGTGTCATCTCTACTAGTCCACAAACTGAAATCTTACCCAGAAACACTGTCCACAACCTGGTATCTAAACTTGAATAACAAGTATATATAGATGCATCATGCATGCCCATGGAAACAAACTCTGTCAGATGGCCAAACACCATCCACGCTATGCAACACCAGACAAGTACAGTTCTACGTAGCTAGCCACAATGGCACACAGTTCATATGTGCCCTTGTGACATCACATCAGCACTACAAGTCTACAACAACCCACAATATCTCAGAAGAGCAGGTTTCACATAGATGAAACATTTTTGGACTCTCAAAAAGCCACTTGCTTCCTTGTCCAATTGCCATTTGGCAAATCTTGTATGATCAGTGATTCTGGCACATATCAACCCCTGTTGGACAACCTGGACATTAGTCCAGATTTTAGCTCTGCACCAAATATTTAAAACAATGTTTGGTCAATATGCACAAGTAGCAATCATATAAACACGTTTTCATGGATCTGAAATTTTATGTTAGTTAATGGCAAATATTCCATGCATTGGTGATTCGAAACATTGATTTGTCAAATCGAGTTATTTCATAGCAACACATCCTATTGGTTGATAAGTAAGTGGGACAAAGTACAAATCCACATTTCTAGAGGTGGTTCCACCAGATGATAACAATAGCACCATTGATTAACGAGGATCGACCACAACACCATTTTATATACAACATCTAATGACATGGTCTGCTAAATAAGCAGGACAGACTGCGTATCGCTGTTGAAGAGTCAAAACAATAGATGCCCATTTTGATCTGCACCACGTGGCTGGTTGGATATGTGTCTAATAAACTAACTTTTAACATACAAAAATGGACTTTCACTGTTTTGATAGATATGTTTAGATTTAACAAGATTTAACAAGATTTGCCATCCAAGCCAAAGGCCCAGATGGCAAGTGGACAAGGAAGCCATTGGCTTATCGAGAGTCCAACAATGTTCACCTACTTATAACCCGCCCTCCTGATATATGTGTCAACCTTGTTTTTAAACATATTCACGCTGCTAGCAGTTACACAATCTGTAGACAGTTTGTTCCATTCATTTATTGTCCTCTGTGAGAACGAGTGCTTCCTGATGTCCAATCTACATTGATCCTTTACTAATTTTACCTCATGTCCTCTAGTTCTGCTATCCTTCTTGAGTGAGAAAAACATATTTCTATCAATATTTTCATACCCATTCAATATCTTAAAAACTTCAATCTGATCTCCTCTTAACCTCCTTGTCTCTAGAGTTGTTAAACCACATTCTTTCAGGCGTTCTTCATAACTAAGGTCTCTAAGTTCTGGAATCATTTTAGTTGCTCTCCTTTGTATGCGTTCAAGCGTATCTATATCCTTCTTACGATACGGTATCCATGCTTGTATACAGTATTCTAAATGAGGTCTAACTATTGCTTTATAAAGAGGTATAATTAACTTTTTTCCCTTATATGTTATGTTTCTTCTAATCAATCCAAGAATTTGATTACCCTTTGAAGCTGCAATACCACACTGCTCTGAAACTTTCATATCAGCGCTTATTGTAACTCCTAAGTCCTTTTCTTTTACAGTAGTACCAAGAACAGTAGCTCCCATTTTATAGTTTACATTCAAGTTCCCATGTCCTGTATGTAGGCATTTACATTTCCCAAAATTGAACAGCATCTGCCATTTCTCAGACCATTTCACTAATCTGTCTAGATCGTTTTGTAAATGTTGTTTATCACCATCAGTATTAACCTTTCTAAACAGTTTTGTGTCGTCCGCAAATTTCAGTACGTTACTTGTTATACTGTCGTCCAAGTCATTGATATAAATTAAGAATAATATAGGTCCTAATACTGATCCTTGAGGTACCCCACTCAAAACCGATTTCCAATTTGAAACTTCGCCATCTACTACAACTCGTTGTCTTCTGTCAGTCAGCCATTGTTCTATCCAGTCAGTTATGCTATCCCCGATACCATGGGCTTTTAATTTAAGTAGCAATCTTTGATGTGGCACTTTGTCAAAAGCTTTCTGAAAATCTAAGTAGATAATATCTACTGGCGATCCCATGTCTATCCACTTAGTGATTTCTTCCAAAAAACATAACATATTTGTTAAGCATGACCTCGCTTTAAGGAATCCATGTTGAGATGAATTTAATAATTTATGCTTAACGAGGAAGTCCACCATATGGTCTTTAATTAACCTTTCTAATAATTTACAAATCACTGACGTTAAACTCACTGGTCTGTAATTCTCTGACTTATTTCTCGAACCCTTTTTAAATAATGGTATGATGTTTGCTTCTTTCCATTCAAACGGAACAACTCCCTCTTTTAATGACAAGTTGAATACTCTTGCAAGTGGTATACTGATTTGATCTACTGTTTCCATTAGTAATTTTGGAGGAATCCCATCCACTCCCGGTGATTTGTTATCCTTCATTGCCTTTATTGTTGTTGAACAATCAAAACAGGGAAAGTTAATTTTCGTGTATGAGAAGTTAATCTAACAGACTCGTATCCAACCAAACACATGGTAAAAATCAAATTAGATTTCTATTGTTTCGACTTTTCAACAGCGACATATGGCAATGATTAGTTGCCCCAAAACCTTTGTTTAGGAAACAGTGGTGGACTTACCAAGTCAACACCTGGTTGTAGCCATACTGGAAGTCACGGTCCAGAGACTTGCGGACAGGATACATGAGCTGATTCTCGTGGAAGTAGACGACTTTACGCAGTTGACCCAGATCAGGACGCAGCGCAGCCAACTCAGCCAAGTTCAACACCGAACTGCAGAAGAGCAGCCTAGATAGTCAAACAAAGGATGAAATTTAGCAAAAGACAGTTACATCTCTCAGCGGATTAATCTGACAATATATAGTTTATGTTAGACAAGATGTAGTTTATGCTATATGAAATTAGACAAATTACGCTATCTAACATGCTATTGTGATAGAAAACAATCAGACTTTGTATCAAGAGCTCACTAAAACTACTACAATGTAATCAGGAAGAACTATTTGGTGAATATATAATCCTGTGGATACCCCAGGTAACATCAGTCACTGGGGAAAAACCTCAAAATAAAGAAGGAAAACGTATTACTGGTTTAATTGAAAAATAGTCCAGACTCCTAAGTGACATTCCCACAGATTCCAGTCACCAACACTGAAAATAGATTATTAGACTGGCTCTGTTCGTCAGACTTATGGTCAATTACATCATATCAATTCCAACTCCAATTACACACCACCACAAAAACACCAATTGAACACTGAACACAGACAGACTCAACGGCAAAAAATAACATCAATTTTAGAGCAGCTTTATTTAATTTCTGCATATTATGGTATATAATAAAAAATATGATACATAACATGTTATAAAATTAGGGTCTACTGATTATTTGTCAACATAGCAAATAATTTTAGTTACAAAGTTCATGATGTAATTGAAAATTCCAATAACTTAAAAAAACAAAACACCACTTCTAATTTTAATTAGTGCTTCAATTCCAATGTAGCTGACCCAAGTCTGATGTTTGTGCACCTTTTTGGCTGTTGCAAATGTAATTACTGAAAACCCAGCCACTAAAAACTGTGAGCATTTAAAAAAACTGAAATTACCAAAAAGTCTGCAAAACAAACAATTGCCATGGTTACCTGTAAGAGTCACTGCGAGGTATCATCTGAGAGAACTGCAGTGCAGCAGTGCGCGCGCGCCAATGCCACTTTTTTGCTGGCAGGGTGAACCTGGTGCATGCTGGGATGTCATCGTATAACAGGTCAATGAGCTGTCGGTGGGAACCACCATAGAACGGTTCTACCAACAACACAGACGTGTCCCCATGGCAACCAGCCATTGTCACCTGTCACCTATTTACAACACAAGCATATTACTAGCATTATTTAAAGGTTCCTCCTCAATTCAATATTTTCGCTCATTCCATTTCAAATTAATTTTACAAATGTTGAAAACTCACGAATTTCTTCCTTGGTGAAATTTCATAACTTTGTCATGTGATCGGCAAGAGGATGGAAGTCATGCCCATGATCGACATTGACCCGCAGTGTTTACACTTACGGATATCTGTTTTTTTTAGCCTTATCAAATGACTGAAGTCAATTCTTTTGATGATTTGAACAAAATATGTATTTTTTATTAAATCAACTTCATGTATTATTTAAACTATTCACACACTACATATTTGGACATCTACGAATTCGGATTTCTTAAAACCAGCATGTTATAATTTATATATATAATTATATAAATCTAAGAACAGACTGACCAATAAATCTTCAATTTTGAAAGTGATTCAATCATAAAAGCACTGATAACTGCTGCATAACTCTTATTAATACACAAACAACCGGTAAGTGACAACTTGATGTGCATGGGTAAAAATGTTTACTGTTTTATTTTCATACAGTTTATATCGTTAAAACATTGAATAATGTTTCACCTTCTGACGTCAGCAGAGACCTTCCCATTGTATGTTTGGTCCGAGACCTCACTGAACACAGGAAAGCCTATCATCAGTGAAGGACCTGGAAAAGATACAATTAAATTTGGTTTGCTGGACAGTGCTGGTCCAGTAGTCCAGTAGCTATTAAGTTACTGAAAGTTTCGTCAAACAATAACTGAAGTGAAAATGGAAACGCTGAAGTCACAAATTTGTCACAAACTTAAAGTTAATTCTTTCGATGATTTGCAAAAATAAAATTTATTCAATCAACTGCGGATGTTATTTAAACTATTCACACACAACACATTTAGACATCCACGAACCAGATTCAAGATAGAATAAATCAGTTGAGGTCTCAAGGATGGAGTTTTAAATGCTGCATAGTTTTTTGCTGTGTGTCCTAGTCAGGGTTGTTTGATTTAAATCATTGATTTAAATCATGATTTAAATCACTCCAAAAAATCATTGATTTATGATTTTTTTTTACTTCCGTTTTTTTATCGCTGATTTATATGAATTTAACACAAATAATTGTTTACAAGCATCGTGATCAACAAAGTTTTTTTATGTTTTTTAATATAAAACACAAAGTGTGCACACTTGTGTAGCTGTATTGACACCAGATAGTCTGATAGTGAAATATTTTATGACATTGTGTATGTTTGAGCTATTCCCGTTCTGAATGCAGTGAAGCCACACAAACTTGTCTTCCAGAGGAAGTATCTTTTCAAGTCAGAAGCCCTGAGTTAAAATCCACTTAGAGCTTGTGCTAGTTGTTACCAATTCAGTATGTTGACTCAGTTGTTTAATACTGTACCAGTTTGTATTCTGGTTAGGGACCCTTAGAGTACACAGAGCCCTAGACAGGTGCTAAGCCACCCTATAGGCAAACAATAATTACCACTGCTACAGCCACAGACACACAGCATGCTTTCCTTTCCAAGACAGATTATGCAACTACAGGGGGTGAGGCCTTGTGGACATTGTCCAATGTCTTTATATAAGCAAAAATCATGTACCCTCTGTTAAGACAAGACCACAAATCGATTTGAATAGAACACGTTTGAAAGAGTTTACAAATTTAAACATCTATATACCAGATTTAAAAAAAATAAAAAAAATTAATAAATCCGATTTAAATAAAAAAATTCCGATTTTTTTAAAAATCATGATTTTTTTCAACCTGGTCCTAGTGACACTAGACATGTGACTTTCAAGCAGTTTTTGCATGGTCACCCTCACAAAATTTGCTTTGCAGCAAGTCTGCGGGTGGCATCTTACCAGAATTCAACCGCATTTTCACGTTACATGTCAACTGCTGTGCAACTTTGAGTGAGAGGTTTTCATCTAAAAGCTGCGCATACCTCCGTAACTCGTAACTTAACAAGTTTACAGCATACGCCGTACTTTTTGGGAAATTACTAATAGCCATGACAAAAAGTTGACATGTTAATTTACGGTGAAAAAATCACCAATACTTTTACAGATGTGCCACCACAGAAGTATACATATTATGGAATGGGAGATTTATCTCTTTAGATGTCACCAGAGCACATGAGATTATGTATACTGGAAGATCTGGGGAAGAAGTTTTGATTGATATACTGCAAATTACTTTCTGCAAATTGTGACTACTGAGTACACTCACGTTGGCAAGAATGACAACGTACACTGATTAATCGGCTACCATTGATTATCCAATCACTAACCATTGTTACTGCTTTGCTCAGCTAGGTATGTGACTATCACGTCATATAACATGATCGTTCACTGGATAATGAATGTTACCATGTTTACCTCTTTGACAGTTCATTATCTAGCCGCATAGCATAGGCATAGCCATAGTCAGACATTTATAGGTTTAATAATTTCGCATTACACCTTATGAGTTATGTGACTTTTAGCGATGTTTTGCTTTAGTACACGTTTGTAGACGGTTGTGGACGGTGTTTACTTTACAGTTTAGGCTAGACCTTAGCCTAAGCTAGCTGACCGTTGCATTGGGCTTGGCTTGGCCCCTGGGCTGGGGAGGCCTGGGCAAGGCCATTGGCATTGCCATTGTCATTGTGACGGAGTTGTGATCAGGATATGTAAAAGTTGAGAAGATTTTACTATGTGATATTTAAGACGTCATTCAGATTTTTACATCGAACAAAATCAATCGGTGCTAAACTGTTCACGTAATTTTACTTGGAGGCATTTCCAATGGGCGATACTTTCAGACGTTACAGGAAGGCCAGGCCAAAGCAAAGGCGACTAGCGTCCCAGTTTGGTGGATTGAAAATATCTTACTTAGACTTAACTTTAACAATAATTATAGCACACCTTACATCAACAAATCATGCTGTTGCAACGTTTTGTTAATTTTAGTCCTGTATAACGCAATGTTTCATACACTTCTTAACAAAAACTCACGAACCAATCCACTATCTCTACTGGACTCCGCTAGGTGGCGACGTACTAGCAAATTTTACTATTCAGCCTCAGTTCAGACCATCTTCTTTTTTAATCGAATTGAATTTATTTCCACCACTACAAGAATGATACAATAATAGTACAGAGTATAATAATATATATTCAAGTGAAAATGGGGAAATGCTTTCCCATTTTATATCACCACATACAATTCTAAGCAAAAAACGAGCATGATATAATTAAATATACCTACATTACATATATTTCACAATTCCATATACTCTAGTCTTGTTTGTTATCATCATAAAGTCATTACTGGATGATCACTATATATTATACACAATTAATGATACTATTCAATCACACATGCACATATTACTCACATGCATTACTAGTAGTTACATTACTAGAATCACATTTATATTCCTATGCTATAATTAATATTTCTTTAACAACAATTTCTTGTATTATTTTTTAAGTGCTATATGTTAACCTCAAATACTATGTTAACCTCACCTAACTGAAGACTGTTACAAAAGGTGTAAAGACTGTTACATAAGGTCTAAATCGGGGAAATGTTTATTTCAATGCAGAATTGGGAGACCCGCCAGTCGATACCTATATGTCTCCAGAGTGGGGCATGCACCACCTCTGGGAAGATTATTCCAGTTTATTACAGACACTATAATATAGTTCTGGGAATTAATGACATCTTGCATGAATTGGTTTTAGTAGGTCTACATCGTTGAATATAGCTAAATGGGTGTGTATAATATAATGTATATATCTGGAAGTGTGAGTCACTGGAGATCGAGAGGTATTACTTAATTTGTTTATACAATATACATATATATCTTATACTTTAATATTAATGTGGAGTTAATGCGCCGTTGTTGCAGTGTGGCGTATTAGAGTTGATGTAACATGTCTGTCACGCTCAAAGTGTTGTGCTACTGTCCCAGAACCCACCTTGCAGATCTCCTCTGTTTCATCTAAATTTTATAAATACTACTGTTGATATGAGCGTCCAGACCGAGGAGCAACAATTGACCTGTGGTCTTACTAGGCCAAAGCTAGTACCAGATAGTAGGCCTAGATGCATGCCTGTTTCTTGATGTTTAACAAGACTTAACAAGATTTGCCATCCAAGCCAAAGGCCCAGATGGCAAGTGGACAAGGAAGCCATTGGCTTATCGAGAGTCCAACAATGTTCATCTACTTATAACCCGCCCTCCTGAGATATGTGTCAACCTTTTTAAACATATTCACGCTGCTAGCAGTTATACAATCCGTAGACAATGTATTCAATTAATTTAGTGTCCTCTGTGAGAAAGAGTACTTCCTGATACCCACTCCACACTGATCCTTTACTAATTTTACCTCATGTCCTCTAGTTCTGCTATCATTCTTGAGTGAGAGAAACATATTTCTATCAATATTTTCATACCTATTCAATATCTCGAAAACTTCAATCTGATCTCCTCTAAACCTCCTTGTCTCAAGAGTTGTTGTGATAAGATATCGTTTGATGTATCCTAGCGTGTGATTTGCCTTGGCTGTGATGTTTGTACAGTTGTTGTCCTCTCTGTAAATAATGGAAATCTATAGGTTTAATATTTCTTCTGAATGTAACACTTGGATGGAATTCCATTCTTTTTACCATGCAATAAATTTAATTAAACCATCTTGTGGTTGATTAATGTTATTTCAGGTTTGTATTTTTCCATAAATGATAGTATCATCTGCAAAAAGTTGCACAGTTGATGTTACATTATCAGGGAGGTCATTTGTGTAAACAAGAAAGAGAATTTGGCCAAGTACCTCTATATTCGGCCCAATTCCCTTTCTTGTGGCACCCCTGGTGTTACTGGAGATTTTTTAGATGATTGACCGTCTACTCTCGATCTGTTTACGGCCTGTTAAAAATTCTTCAATCAATTTTAGATTAATTCTGATGATTCCATAGTGCTGTAGTTTGTATAATACCTTTTTTGAGAGACCTAGCTTATCAAATGCCTTACTGATATCCACCACAACAGCATATGTTTGAATTCCTTGTTCAGTATTTTGATGTAGCTCATGTATAAATTCAACTAACTGAGTTTCACTAGATTTACGTGAACTAAAGCATACCGCAGATATATTAACCTCTAAACCCTCTACTTTATTTACTTGTGGACGATAAAACCTCGAACGCAAAGCGCTCTATTGTATATTATTGAAATTTTAACCCACATCATTTCTCCTCCTGTTATTAGATCTGATTCTTTTGAGCTGCTGCGGTCTTGAGCAGGGGAAAGTCCCTAACGAGCACTTCGTTTTTTGTCATTAATTTTGAACATGCTTTTTAAAAATACGGTTTGCTTTTATTTATCAACGCGGGTACACTAATTAAACAATGTGTATGCATATCAACTGATAATACAAAAACTAGAAATGATATTAGAGAAAAAAAGAAAACAGCATCTGTCCCCGAAGCGCCCCAGATGCTTCCCAAAAGCGCACCTAAGATACGAATAAAATTATATAGCATTTCACTGCAATTAAAGCAAACGTAAGGCCTAATAATTACTTAGACACAGTGTAGGCCTACAGGCGCCAACTCCGCTGTTAGTCTACGTAACGATGATTACAATCACGGGTACAATTATTTAACTGCAATGAAAGCAAACGTCAGACACGGTGTACAGTCGCCGACTCCGCTACTGCTCTGTACGCCACGAAGATTAGAATTACGGATAAAATTATACCATTTAAATGCAATTATAGCATAAATTGTTAGACACAGTGTACAGTCACCGAATTTGTTACTAGTCACCCACAAAGGTCAAACACAGGTTTGTCATTGCCACATGTATCGTGATACCACTGGCAACAGCCAATCCTCAGTCGGTGGGTCTTCGTACACCTCGTTGCAGTAGATGCCCCGGTACACACTTTCTGTGCGGCCTGAACCAGGTCTCCTCTTCGGCCTGTCAGCGAGTGGTTGTCGTGGCTTTCCGTTTGCAGGTGCGCGCTTTCCCTTGTGAAGCTCACGTCTGTCCGACTTCTTGAGAGACAACCTACCAGCGCGACTTTTCGTCGCAGTTTAATTTGTTTTGAACGTAGCAGACCTTTGTGCGGCGAAGGCGAGAGAAGTTCGGGAGACTGCGTACGACGTTTCCCTGGGCGAGGCCCCGCCTTAGGTAGTGGGAATACGCTTAGCACGTAAGCTTTGATTGTCGACACGTATGCAGTAGCCTTACTCGGTGCTGGTGTCGCGTCGCTCATGAAGGTCACAGCTTCTGGTAGCTTCGCGCGTGTACTTGGACTCGCAGGCGATGTTGCATCGCTCGTGGAGGCGATGTGTTCGTTCCGGTCGTCCGTCATCATTGATGGAGCAAAGTCGGCTTATGTGAATACATCTGGGTTAAAAGGCCACAGTCCACAGGAGGAGAATCCGGCTACGCCCTTGTCCAGTGTCGAAGCTTTAGCGATTGCCTCGCCAAACAATGCTCTATGGAGTAGAAGCAGATTCGCTTCCCTGGATGGTTCACCATCCACCTATCGCATGCCTGCCCGTAGCATTGCTTTAGTGGGCCGAAGTAGGTCTTGTCGAGAGGCTGTAGCTTGTGCGTGGTGTGAGGCGGGAACGGAATCATCTCTCTTTCCCCAAGTTGTATTCGGTCTGGTGGTCGAACCTGTGATAAAGACAACGTTTTATTTGTAATTGTACTGTTGCATTAAACAAAACAAACATCACTATAAATAACATCGTAACACCATATAATGATAAACGAAACTGTATTAAAATCATTATAATCATATTTAAGACGACATAACATAAAACACATTATTATTTTATTATCATCTTGACACTTGTAATCCTGTTTAATTATACCTTACAAATCGACCGTCTGGCATTAAAATAATTTAGTTAAATTTGATTGTAAACCGATGCCATTTTACCTGGCCCTTATGGTGTCGTTGAAGCGTGTGTCTCGGGACGCCGTATTCTCGTTCGCTCCTGTACGACTCGCCATGTTGGAGCGTGTGTCTCGGGACGCCGTATTCTCGTTCGCTCCTGTACGACTCGCCATGTTGAAGCGTGTGTCTCGGGACGCCGTATTCTCGTTCGCTCCTGTACGACTCGCCATGTTGAAGAGCATTGAGAGCCTCTTCTAAAGCCGCCTCGCAATAAGCACCATTATGCCTATTGGTCACACGTTTGTAGTCTCGCCCCATCTGAAATAAACGGTGCTTTTTAGGTTCAATATAAGTATACTACATTATACAATTATATTGTATTGTGCATACGCTAATATTGCAATGTATACTGTACCCTTTTAGGTTAATGTAGATTGTGCATGATATTGCTATATTTATTTGCATACATACATACATTGTCCTCAAAACGCACCGCCTGTTTTAAGCATCAGGACGGGGGTGCGTTTTGGGAATATAGCGGGATGCGGTTTATGGACAACGATCAGTGACACTAAATCGGTCATTTGCAAAAAAATATATTCCGAAATGAAATTCCGATAACGTGCGTATGGTTCTGTAATAAATTGTAATTACTAATAATATGATCGTTAGAACAAATACACAATATTAATTACATTGCCAAGACTTTACAGAACGTCATATTAAAGTCAAAAACGATAAACATATTCTTTCTCGAAAATTGTCGATTTCTAGACAATTCGTTTAGCACGTGCTTTAAACAGCGACATCTACCGAACTGAATACATAACGCATACATGGTGTTGCTGTCATGGCGCTTTAGGTACAATATCAGGTTGTATAATATCAATGATGTTCTGGAATTAAAGACAACAAAATCTTAATTATTCAGATTTTGTTGTCTCTAATTGACTGACAGCTTAAGAGATTTTTTGCATTATTGTACTGAAGTTGACCGTGGTACGTGTCGATGTGAGTTCATGTGGTAGGGGCAAGTACAATCCAAGGATGATAGACTGCTGTCTAGGTCTATATAGTTGACCGTGGTACGTGTCGATGTGAGTTTATGTGGTAGGGGCAATTACAATCCAAGGATGATAGACTGCTGTCTAGGTCTATATAGTTGACCGTGGTACGTGTCTATGTGAGTTCATGTGGTAGGGGCAATTACAATCCAAGGATGATAGACTGCTGTCTAGGTCTAAATAGTTGACCGTGGCACGTGTCGATGTGAGTTCATGTGGTAGGGCATATATTGGCTCGATGACATGTTCATGCCGGCCACGTGCCACAACTGATCACACTCTTCACAACTGCCCTTTCCCTTACAGCAGCTGATCCAGGGGGTCTTATAAGGGTCTCAAGGCCATCCCTGTGTCTGTGACAAATGTTACGGTAAAGGACAACGTATATAGGCCTACATCAGAACTAGAGGCCTGTATAGTGTCAGTGTAAAGACTACGTACATTAAGCAGCCGGCTAATATTAACCCTTCTGTAAGTAGAACGACACATGTGTCAAGACCCTCCTTGTCCGTGACAAATATTACGGTAAAGGACGACGTATATAGGCCTACATCAGAACTAGGGGCCTGTATAGTATCAGTGTAAAGACTACGTACATTAAGCAGCCGGCTAATATTAACCCTTCTGTAAGTAGAACGACACATGTGTCAAGACCCTCCGTGTCCGTGACAAATATTACGGTAAAGGACGACGTATATAGGCCTACATCAGAACTAGAGGCCTGTATAGTGTCAGTGTAAAGACTACGTACATTAAGCAGCCGGCTAATATTAACCCTTCTGTAAGTAGAACGACACATGTGTCAAGACCCTCCGTGTCCGTGACAAATGTTACGGTAAAGGACAACGTATATATAGGCCCATGCATCGGAACTGGTGTCAATGTAAAGACTGAAGTATTAGCAGCTGGCTAATATTAGTCCTTAAAATTATGTAAGTAGAACGACACACGCATGTATCAAGACCCTCGATCCCTGTGTCCGTGGCAAATATTACGTTAAAGGGCAACGTATAAAGGCTTTCGTCGAAACTAGTGCCAATGTAAAGACATATCTATTAGCATCTAGCTAATATAAACCCTTATGTGAGTAGAACGACACATGCGTTGTCCCCTCCCCACTCCCGGTTCGTAAGTAGTCAGCGGACACCATTTCATATAGCTGGACCGTCTGCTATCTAGATATAGATGTGCTTGTAATATATCTGTAGTCTTCGTACTGGGACAGTCTGGTTTGATATAACCTTTTCTGGGAGGCTGATCTGTGTGTCCTCTCTTCACTTACTTAGTTGTTTTCCTTCATCAATCCGTTTACACACAACTTGTCTCCCTGCTATAACTAGAGCGGTACATGACTTTACACTATGACTACTACTGACTATGTTATGCCAACAAGCCTATAGATCCGCCCGCTGACATGGATAGTTTGGTTTGCGTCGACCAGGATTAGTTTATTCAATGTCACAACACAACTGTACTTAACAGTATAATTGAACATGAGGATGTTGATTTCAGTGTGTACTTCATAGTTTTATTATACGTTAGGGAATTGTTATGTATGACCTGGTGTACAGTTATGTATGACCTGGTGTACAGTTATGTATGACCTAGTGTACAGTTATGTATGACCTGGTGTACAGTTATGTATGACCTGGTGTACAAGTTATGTATGACCTGGTGTACAGTTATGTATTACCTGGTGTATCGCTATTGGTGGATTGTATTCAACGCAGCTCATATTAGACCTTGCCTGATGCTTGATGAGATACTCCCTAATTAACAGTTGATCACCGATAAGCTGAGAGATGAGTTTTGAAATCGAGATCACCAGCTCTATGAGGCTGACTCCACGACAGTTCTGTTCTATTTTCTTTACTTCCCCTGGCATAGACACCAGATAGAAAGGACCAACGTCTTTTAGTGTCTCTTCCGAAAAGCCCGTTTCGAAACGACAGCAGGTGCTTCGACCGAAAGCCCGACGCTCTACCATACAACCAAGTACCGCGCACCACCGGCTAGGTTTCCCTGTTTGCGAAAAGTGGTAGGCGATCTGTGCACAGTGAGAATCACGACGACCAATGACGTTTAGACGGGGCGGCTCTTATTGATCAAAACAACTGTTCGCGTTGTCGTCGCGGGGGATCGTATGACTGCTAGCTGGGTGGATATAAGTCAACGATTCTGGAAGAGACTGTACCGCATACGTTAATACTTTGTTCATTGGTTCGAATCACATAGGAAATTGTTTCGTTATTTTCCATGTTACGGTATTTTTGTAAAGCTGTTATATTAGTAACTTAATATAGTTGCGGATATAAATATATATATATATATATATATATATATATATATATATATATATATATATATATATATATATATATATATATATATATATATATATATATGCATATGTAACATCTGTATTCTGTATGTACTATGTAGTAGTAATATTACTTAGTAATGTGTGTACTCTGTATGCTATACTATGCATTGTTATGCATTATGCAGGTGTACACAGCCGAACACATAGTATACTACGTAGCAGTACATACCCGGAGAATACAATACCCCGTTTATCCTCAGCAATAACGATACAATGCTATGCAATACTAAAGAAATAATTATAAACATTCAATAACCGGAAATACAATCTACAATCAGTTTTTAATAATATTAAAATTAATAATATGGGTTTTGTATTAATATTTTTTTATTAAATCCAGGTCAGACCAGGCCCGGCCCGCTCAAACAGGCCCGGCCCGGCTCGGCTCGGCCCGCTCATACTAAGCCCAGTAACGGCCCAAACCCGATGTGTTTAATATTTGTTCAGCCCATGCCCGGCCCAGGCCCGCAACATTTAGGCCCAGGCCCGGCTCGGCCTGCGAAAATTAGTAGAGGCCCGGCCCTGCTCAGCGAGCTGCGGGCCGGCCCGTGCAGGGCACTAATGTACATATTACTATCAGGGATGGGCACAATCATTAGCATATACATCTATCTCGAAGGACAGCCCAATGTAGCTGCGCCGTAGGTGACATCAGTGTTTCGCACAGCATCGCATGGAGACTCTAGAATCGCACAAGAAGTTCCGGACTCCATCGAAACCTCTTTTCTCGAAGCTTCTTCTACTATTCCTGGCAAACCCCCGGCTCGACTGAAAACAACTCCAATAACACCGGCGACCATTGAAGTCAGAGTTTAAGAAGAAAATGTGTAAGAGGGATAAAGAAAACTACATCGACAACAAGCACATATAACTCAGAATATTACCTCTGAATCAGAGATATTACGAATCAAGAGGACGAATCTCCCCAGCGCTAAGAACGTCTGTAGACGCGATAACAGACAAATAATCGATTCTCGGGCGGTGGATGAAGGATTACGGACTGCCTTACCACATCAGTGAAGTTAGTTTCACACACCTCGTTGAACCTACTGATGACCCAACACCCCTGATCCTCCCTGATGAACCTACTGATGACGCAACATCCCTGATCCTCCCTGATGAACCCACTGATGACCAAACACCTCTGATCCTCCCCGATGAACCTACTGATGACCCAACACCTCTGATCCTCCCTGATGAACCTATTGATGAGCCAACACCCCTGATCCTCCCTGATGAACCTACTGATGACCCAACACCCCTGATCCTCCCTGATGAACCTACTGATGACCAACACCCCTGATCCTCCCTGATGAACCTACTGATGACCCAACACCCCTGATCCTCCCTGATAAACCTACTGATGACCCAACATCCCTGATCCTCCCTGATGAATTTTAACTAACACGCGATTCAGAAACTCAAATCCAGCAATCCGCGGATACATTGGGGGGGGGAGCACTCAAGAAAACTCTGCTGAAAGTCAAGAACCCTGATCATCACGTTATTAACGAAAGGTGGTCGTCTCCACTTTGGAATAACGTCAGTCGGTCGGTCGGTCGGTCGGTCGGTCGGTCGGTCGGTCGGTCGGTCGGTCGGTCGGTCGGTCGGTCGGTCGGTCGGTCGGTCGGTCGGTCGGTCGGTCGGTCGGTCGGTCGGTCGGTCGGTCGGTCGGTCGGTCGGTCGGTCGGTCGGTCGGTCGGTCGGTCGGTCGGTCGGTCGGTCGGTCGGTCGGTCGGTCGGTCGGTCGGTCGGTCGGTCGGTCGGTCGGTCGGTCGGTCGGTCGGTCGGTCGGTCGGTCGGTCGGTCGGTCGGTCGGTCGGTCGGTCGGTCGGTCGGTCGGTCGGTCGGTCGGTCGGTCGGTCGGTCGGTCGGTCGGTCGGTCGGTCGGTCGGTCGGTCGGTCGGTCGGTCGGTCGGTCGGTCGGTCGGTCGGTCGGTCGGTCGGTCGGTCGGTCGGTCGGTCGGTCGGTCGGTCGGTCGGTCGGTCGGTTTTATTTTTATTTATTTTTATTAATCGTACGTCATCTTCTCCGATTAATTAATTTGTTTTCAATATCTTATTAAAATCTCTTCTTGGCACATTGTTGCGATGATCCAAAATAGACATGCCTTCAACGCTCTAACCGTCATTAGCGTCGTCCACAACAGAAGCCTCAATATGACATATTTGGTTGGTTTGTTACTTAGACGAAAGCATGCCTAGCAAAGTATTACTGATTGTACCCAATTAAATCGCATAAGCTGAATTAAATTAATAATTGACTTCAATTCAGCGTATGCATTAATCTTGTTTTGTTGATGTTTTGTTTTGTTTGCTGGTGTTTGTTTTGTTGTTGGTGGTGCTGGTGCTGGTGCAGGTGCTGGTGCAGGTGCTGGTGCTGGTGCTGCAGCTGGTGTTGTGTTTCAGACAATTAAGGTACTAACTAATCATTAATGGTGTTTACAGCAACCGAGCGCTTTGTGAGTGAAAACACAGTACTCGTTAGTTGCACAGAATGCAGTTAATGCTATTGACAGTCAACACAATTAATCATATCCATCGCAACTCATTAGAACTCACTAGTTGGACTTAGATAACGCGACCACAGAGAACACATCATGATTGTGCAGTTTCCTATTCAATTTCAAACATTTGTCACATATATTATCCATAGCGTTCTGTCGCGAAAAATGACGGTTCGACGCACCGCACGCTGTCGACCTTTTGCCGCTGTAGACATAACAAAGAATAACTGGCACAGGCGGAATAATTTTGACGATGGTCGACTGACCCATCACTTAATTAGACAAGTAGCATACAAAAACCAGCACCAAAATGTTCGGAAAACATTACTGAAGCTGGATTTTAACGCGTGTGTTTAAATGCAAAGAACATAGTAGATAAGAAAACACGAAATAAACATTACGGTATAAGATACTAACCCTCACATAATAGGTAAAAACCGAACCATAGGCCAACAAAGATATATCAGATGCTGAATTAGGACCGACACGTTACGTAGGCGTAATGTCTACAAAAATCAAATAAGAAGAAGGCGAATGGGGAGTTATTTTATATGTTAAATAGTCCATTCAGGCTTAAGAAATAAAATTAGAAAAGGAAGCTGATTGCAACGAAGCTGTTTGTTGCAATCTAATTACAGGAAATTCAGCATTAACTATTTGATTAGTTTACCGAAGTCCAAACATAAACAAAGAGGATATAAAATATACAAAACGCTATAAAGGAAGTGAGTAAAGTGGAATGTATCATAATGGAAGATTTGAGTCACTGACACATACAATGGAAATATCTACGGTGCATTCAAACATGAATTAATGGACAATGTCAAACAATATGAACCATTGGGTAGCAGTTATCATATTCAAATACATTTTGACATCAAAGTAAAATCAGAAAGGACAAATAAAAAATATGGTCCTGTGAACATGAGGACGATGATGACGATGAGGAGGAGGAGCAGGATGTTGAGGCTGAAGTTGTCATTGTCTTCGTCCTCATGATCGTAATAATGATCACCCTCATTGTCATCATCTTCGCCATCATCATCATAACCATTTATCGCCCTCATCATCACCGTCGTTATCATCATTACTATTATTATCATCATGATCATTATCATCATCATCGCCATAATCATCCTCATCATTATCATCGTAACTAAGATGACCCCTTAATTGTCATTATCATCATAATCATTTATCATCCTCATCATCACCTTCTTCATGATCATTATTAACATCATCATCATAATGATTATCATCATAATTTTTATCACATTACTGGTAGATTTATTACATTACCAGTCGATTATTACATTACCGATCGATTTATTACATTACCGGTTGATTACTACAGTACTGGTTGTAACAGTCGACACATAGCCTTAGCATCGGCAGCCGACATTTTTTTCAAACCAATACATCTCACCAAAATTGAAAGCCCGATTATATGGAGCCCTTATACTGCCAATAGTAATCTATTACATGGAGTCCTTATACTGCCAATAGTAATCTATTATATGGAGCCCTTATACTGCCAACAGTAATCTATTACATGGAGTCCTTATACTGCCAACAGTAATCTATTACATGGAGTCCTTATAAACTGGTGGCCGAGAAATGTGACGACATTCTGCGCCAATACACATATCTTGTCACACAGTACTGCCAAAGAAGGACAAGTTTTCTGCATTCGACCCGTTCGACAATGGTCACTGCGTGGATGTCTTTCTTGAGAGGTACCTCAGCTGCCTTGAGTTTGCCGATCTTTGGAGCACAGTAAAGATGCTGCTGCTGCTGCTTTCACATGGACAAGCCAGCATCGAACGTGGATTCTCTGTGAATCAGCAGATGGAGGTAGACAGCCTCTGTGAAAATACTTTCATAGCACAGCGAGTTGTGCATGACCACATAACCAAACATCACCAAAGACCTGATGCTGTCGTGTCAGGCATCACACGAAAAAAATATTACCTGTAACAAAAATAACTTTTAGAAAAGTTAATGTAAATTGATGGCCTGCTGATTTGCATTACTATGCTAAAAAAATAAAAAGTTTGACTGATAATTAATAAATTAGTACACAACTAATAAAGCTCTAAGCATTCAAGAATGAAGCAAAAATTAAATGTAAATTATTCACCGTTCAGCGATTTTTTGTGTATTGCCATTTGTAGGTAGACATAAAGTGTGCGTTGTGAAGTGTAATTGCTTTACATGTTTTATTGCATTTTGTTGGATGCATAAATAACTCTCGTTGTGACAGCCATGTTTCTGTATTGAATTTATACGATACACACCAAATCTGTAGATGGCACAGCACGATCTCCATAAGGGTGCGCAATCTAGCTATCCACAGATTGTGCAGCATTGCATTGCGCAATCTGCAGATTGCACAGATCCATGAAATGTGTCCAACATTAACACAGTAAAATGCCATTTTCCTACTTGTATAGTATTAATTTTCCATTCATTCACCAAAAAATTAGCATTTTGATGTAAGGTATTGATTTTAAGTTGAATGATTCGTCTTTCTACCTCATTTATTCATAAATAGATTCAAACTCAAGTAATCAAAAACTAGCATTAAAAATACATTGTGTTGTTGGCAGTTGCCACAACGTCGACACTAGGCAATAATTGGGGGAAAAACAATGTCATTCTTATTATTTCTCAAGTTTCCGTGTGAGTATTTAGGAACTATGACTGCATGCTCTTTAGAGGTTGATATTTGGCAAGCTGTCGGTCCGAGTAAAAGGAACATTGGCGGTGTGGCCCGAGTTACTGAGTAATATGTCAAATTGACAAAAAGAAACAAACATCTACATGCCGTAGGGGAAGCATTGTTTGAGCGATAAAAACATGCCATGTTGAACTTGAAGATAGTGTTGGTTGGTTTTTTTTCATTTCATTGTAACGGTGACATCTGAGTATACCTAATTAATTTTTTTTTTTTTTAAATTAACATCAAAATGTGGTTTTGTTTCTGTCTTGAATATGGGTATCGTGATAACTTAAATAACGAAATGCAAACCTGTATGCAACATGGCCATTATTTCACCCAAAAATGTATGAAATCATATTTTT
>BSQZ01000124.1:415000-487500 GCA_033239005.1 Lamellibrachia satsuma | reverse complement strand
GAAATGATTTTCATAGTCATGAAAGTTTCAAAACGAAATATAGATGGACTATTTCCAAGCATAGCCATAGGCCCCGGGCGGTGGTCAAGCTGTAACGTGGTGCCGGTGCAAACTAAGGGGACGTGTCAATATGACTAATGGCCATGTTTTGTCAACAATACGTAAAACGCCAGTGAAAAACTGTAAATTTCGACACAAAACGATTGCGTTTTCATTAATAAACAGGAAATGATGCTTAATTTCTTATTTTAGAAAAACTACAATACTTACGATGTTGCAGTTTGGCGTATGAACGCCTCTTACATGTAGGCAACATAATACGATATTGAATTACGATTGGTGAAGGGTTTGTATAAAAAATACACTGGCACTTTAAGCTGTCATTCAACTTGCTTAATTCATTCATGGTGGTGTAACAGACGTAATTCGTTTATGTTAACCAAAATATATCTTAAAGTTATCACTGACACTGTCATACTTACATGTGTGTCATTCATTTCTTTGGGGATTTTCTCAAAATAATTTCGCATTTTGGGGCTATTTTTTTACATTTATAAAAATGTAAAAAAAAATCTTGTAACATAACAAAATAAATGAAAAACTGCAAATGTTATTAATCTGGAATATTATGTAGTATTTAATCTACAATCTGTGAAGAAATTGTTAATTTATCTTAAAAACTTCTACTGAAACTAATCAATTCAAGAAAAGCATATAATAGCCATTCCAGCTACCACACTATTGTAATAATCCATACAAAAACTTTAAAAAATGGCCTTGATTAACCTTTTCCCCCTTCATCTCTCGTCTCTTTTTTACCCGTTCTGTGTTTGACACGACAGTAAAACAGTTTTTATTAAAAAAAATTTCCCCACCTCCGATGTTAGACATGACTGTAAAAATCCGTAAACCTAAAAATAAAAAACTGTGGCCTAGCAACAAATAATGACAACGATGAGCTAGACAGAGTAATCAATGCCTGACTAAACTTTAATGTATAACATACATATGACAGTGTGGATTTAAAATAAATCTTGCTGAAAAGCCATTTACAGCATTAAACCTGCCCTAAATCAAAAAATGTGTTTGCGCCCGAGACACAGACTTTGTGTTTTGGCCTAAGTACCAATAACCGCATTACTTACAGGCCTATACTGCATGGCCCTGCCACTGAACTTCTCAAGCCTAAATATCTTATCAAAATAGAAAATGTAATTGTAACTGTTGAACAGTACGATTATAATGCAACCAGGTCTCATTATTTTCCAACACATACAACCTAATACTTTCATTGCTAGTATGTTTCTGGAAATACTGGTAACCGAAATGCTTATGTGTACCCTTATACGCGAGTTACTGCAGTCACGAGCTTACCCAGTTATCGCCCATGCACCAACAACACACTCGCCGCCTTCGGGATGGCGCCACGAAAACTACGAAATAACTCAGATGGATGCCATCATCCCGAAACACCTTTTTTTGTGAATTCCAAAAACCTTTATATTTCCAGGAGACCTGTTTGCATCCTTCACATGTTGTCTTTACCGTTTCGTTAACCAGTGCGATGTGTTCCGTGCCCACCTTGTAAAAAAAAATTTCACGTCGGATGAGCTGGCAAATAGCGACATGGGTTACCCCAAAATCAACCAGCTCGTTGGCAAACTCAACTAGCTGAATGCGTTCCCACTGGTCATCCGTGTGCAGCAAGGGCAGTCTAGCTCTACGGATGCCAATATATTCTACGTTTAGACCATGGCCATTGACGGCAAAATTCGAAGATACTCCGGGCAAAGATGGTAATGCGGACTTAATGAATCGGGCTAGCCACCACACATGGCTATACCCCATAATTAAAGCCTGGTCACCCCAACTGTGGTAAGCCGCCATTTTTTCGACTGAACAAAGAACGAAATACAAACAATGATCATAACTGCACAAATAACAAAATATACTTGGTGTCAGCTGCTTGTTATGTGGCAGAACAGCAACGGAGATCTCGTATCTGTGATTCATGCTCAAAAACTCATAAATATATCGAACAAATCGAAAATGCATTGTTGAAACCAACGGTCCAGATTTTGTGCGGGGCTGTTGGCTGTTCTGTCTGTATCCCAACTGCCTGGATTATTTACCCGCCTTTGTCTTACTATGCCCGGAATTAATATATTACACTCTAACCCACTCATGTTAACACTATCCCTGCTGTCACCACGGACTGGTTCTAAAAATAGTGTTGCCTCACAGAAATTGTAGTTGAATACATCTATTCATTAATGGGAACTGTCAATGCACAAACAATGAGAAATTGTCACTTGCTATAGTAAAATGGACATTAATTTGCAAAACCAATATAATTAAGTCATCTTTTTATTTGTGTTCTTTGCAGGTCATTTCCTAACCCTGCTTTAGTGGATGTCAACTAATTATCTTTGTTACAGCTGGGGAGCATATAGGATGCTGTGACTACTTTGGTGCCAACAGACAACTGTACAACCTGACTGGCAATGCATGAGGATTAGCAGTTGAAAATGATGTTGTTTATTACATACAATTAAATACAGATCGGCAGTAAGTACACTTTGCAGCTACACTTCCCCTACTACATTACTTTGAATTGTCTTCATTAAATTTTGGAATATGCAGTCTGTTAATTAGGCAATGGCTTTCTTTCTTTCTGAGACAGGTAGTTATACACCATATGGCTGCTCACAAAACAAGAATCACAGCAAATACTGTACACAATGTCAACCAATAAGTGGCTACTATCTCCTTGATGCTTGATTGTTAGTTTGTTTTCTTGCAGTATTGGTTCAATCGAACTGAAAGGAGGGCGCCATACCAGACTCCTCAACAATTCTGGCCACCTCAGCATTGCAATTCTGCACGGGGAATGCAGCATGTCAGGTATAAGGAAATATATTGATTATGTGTGTTAGTGGGAATGGCGGTTTAGTGGTTAGAACACCCGACTGTCAATTGAGAGGACGGGGGTTCAATTCCACCTGCTGCCATTTTGAAACTTGGGCAACTTCGCTCACCCCACTGTGTCTGCATCTTTCAGAAGAGACAGTAAAAGCTGTTGGTGCCTCCCAGCTAGTGCTGGGGAAGTAAAAGATCCCACACGGGGTAATTGTGTAACCTGTCGTGGACTCAAAGAGTCGTGGTCTTTATTTCTAAACCACTGGTTCTAGCTCCCACGGCCGGATCTGCTTTCCGGTCGGGCGCTTGAGAGGCACCGAGCAGGTAGTGTGTATGGCAGAATGCTGTAACTAACTCTTTACAGGGGTCTATGGAGGTATATTGATTATGTGTTAGTGTGAAGTATTTACGGTTGCTTTGCTTTGTTTTTAGCTCTCCTTTCTATATTTCTGCTTACGCTACACTCAGCCAGCATGGTGTGTGTCACATTGGCTGTGGTGACTTTGGCTTGTTGCACATACACTCTAGCGTGTCTTATTTCAGGTGTAACAGGCAGATTTTAAAATTCCATATTAAACTGAGTTAGCCTAATCAGGTACGTTGATGTTCTGATATGTAGTGTGTGAATTAGACATGTAATTATTAAATATGCATCAATATATCACGACACATGAGTCTGTGATATGACGCATCAATACGCATACAGCGTATGACAGGACAGGATGAAATACATACACTCCACCTTTCAAAAGTCACAGCCGATGACACTCCACCTTTCAAAAGTCACAGCTGATGACACTCCACCTTTCAAAAGTCACAGCCGATGACACTTCAGTGCAAGCACTAAAGGGTGACATCCACCATCTCCTGGGTGGTGCTGAACTGATCAGTTAGTTTAGTGGCATCATAGACGGGATGAACTACAAAGGTGACAAAGTCGTCAGTTGACAGTGGACAAGTGACACGTTGCCACAGTTTCTTTGGGGTAAGGACACACACTTGTATCCTCCTTTATTTGACGAATTATAAAATCATTATTTTTTACGATATTGTAACATCAGTTCTTCTTCTTCCCCTTGAACCCTTGCAGGGTAGGGCCACTGTACCGCCCTCTCAACGAGTCATCTCCATCTATCATGGTTAGATATGTCTAAGAAAAGGACAGCTGACAAGTGGAATTAACTGTGTAACGAAGTGCAATCTTTGCATTAAAGATCCAACTGGTGTAGTATTTTCCTAGAAAGAGCAGGTTGTTTGGGTTATAAATGAAGGTGTCTTTCATCCTAATTGTAATGAATTCAATGAAAGGAAGTCTCCGGTAAATACATTTATTGCTCACTGCCATATATTGTTTCAAATAAACTTCCACATCCATGCGTTCACATTGACTTCATATAACAAGTTAACGAGGCATCACATGAACTGAATGAGAAATATAAATACCATTATGTGATACAATTATAATTCAATGCTTAATCTGGTTTCAGAATGAACCATGGGAGGATGGATACCTAACAAACAGTGTAATTTTTATGGACACACTACAACAGGTATGTGGGACAATGTCATATGAAGGTCAAGATGCTCCATTGACAAGGGGCAGATAACAGGGGTGACATTCCAAGAGATACACAATCATGTGTAGGCCTGTCACGATGTTTGTTTGTAGCTACACTGTAGAGTTGTTTACCAGGTACATTCCCAGTAACAAATAAGATAAGTGAGACATATAAACTACCAAGGTGACTCAACGATTTGGTGCTTGCCTACTGACCTACAGGTGCTGTGACAGAAAAACTGGACTGTCTAAAATAGTCGTTTAGACATTATTGCCTGCAACTTAACAGCCAAACCATCTGGCATATTGTAAAGAACTTGGAAACATGTCTGCTGGATGATACACTAAAACATAGAAAGATTCTATGCATAACAACCATGTACATAGTAGATGGGGCTATAGGCGCAAATCCTCTGGGGCGCCTACCAAATAAATTGCGCCAAGAAAATAACTCTCCAAGCGGCCCTATAGACTGTCCTAGATTAATACCAAGGTCATATAGGCCGTCCTAGATTAAGGTCAAGGGCACATAGTATGTCCTAGATTAAGGACAAGGTCAAATGGAGCCACCCGCAGCAACACTTAACTTCTTAGTTAAGTGCACCCCCCACACTTAACTTCCTAGTTAAGTACACCCCCAATTAACTTCCTAGTTAAGTACACCCCCAAAATGGCATCACAATAAAAACTGTGCTGAAATACAAGGGCAAATGAAGCCGCCCACAGCAACACTTAACTACCTATTTAAGTGCACCCCTAAAACAGTACTGCTGAACGGGAATCCCCCAACGCAACCAATTTACAAATTGTGCCAAGAAAATTACCCCCAATATGCCCCTGTTGTGGTCTCTTGTAAGCACCCACCAAACCACAAATTGTGCCAAGAAAATTACCCCCAATAAGCCCCATTATATGGCCTCTTATAAGCACCCACCAAACCACAAATTGTGCTCAATAAATCACCCCCCAATAGGCCCCATTATATGGCCTCTTATAAAAACCCACTATCTAGCACCCACCAAACCACTTATGACGAAAATTATACCCAATAATTACCCCCAACAGGCTCAGTTAGGAGGCCCAATAGGCAGACTTTCAAGCCATAATCACTAAAAACTCCGTTCTAGAGGCCATATAATAGCATATATTATTCTTATACACTGAAAAATACTAAACCAAAATCCAGTAATATGCCCAAGCAACGGAGACTGTTTCATATAAGTAAATGACTTTGACCAACAATAACAATATCCTATGTCTAGTTTATAATATAAATAAAACCGACCATAAGCATCATGAAGTATTGAATGAGTGCGGCAACATTTAAACCTGTTAAAAAGCCGCTCTAAAATATGTGTAAGACGACCATTATTAGGGCCAATTAAACCCATATTATAATCTGTAGCTTTTATAATTTCAGCTAAGTCAAAATCTATTCCAAAATTCTTTAAATATAAATATTTATAAGCTAAAGCAGACTTGATTATAACACTAGTATTCTCATTAGAATAACATTTAATATACTTTATAACTTCTTTTGGATCTGTCATTATACTATAGGATTAGCTAAGACTACTATTTTAGAACATAAACTTATGCTCTAAAATAATAAACTATAAAATTAATATTTTTTAAATATTTTTATATACATTCCACACTGCTTTCCTAAGAAGAGTCTTGTTTCACGATTTGTTGTTTTTATTTGTATTTTAATAGTTAAAGTACCGGTTTTTGTAATTAATACAGGTGTAACACAAGTGCCATAACTACTTTCTACTCTATTATTACCGCCAGCAGCTTGACCAATAACATCAAAACTAGATAATACTTTGCCATCTAAAATAAATGCATTTTTAAATATGTCTCCAATATCGTCAAAAGCAGTATGATTTATTCCTAAATGACAATGTACTTTTACAAGCATTCCATTTTTTACTTCAACATCTTTACTTAAGAATTATATATTGTTAAAAGAACCAACTTCATAAAAGTCTCGCACATCATGTTCAATTATACTATCAGTTATACTCGATAAAACCCAACAATCTTTTAATAAATTATCCACAGTTGTTTTATTTACAGCATCATTATTATTAACAGGATTAGCAACATTTGTAATCTTTTTATTATGCATATTAAGGTCTGTTAATTCATATTCTTTCTTAAAATTACTAAACATCTCTTCTAATTCTACATCAGAAAATGTATGAGAATAAATTAAGAAAGAATACAAATCCATTTTACAAAAATTAGTATCAACACCACTACCAACATAAAAAGTATTTTTAAGATCTTTAGGTAGACCACCGCCACTCCGAGATTGACTGTATATAGGAGTCATACTATTAGTACCTCTAAACAATTCTTTTTTATTTTCACTTATACGCATTGTCCATAATTCAAGATTACCTGTAAGGTTTTGTTGATTAGGAACTTCAAGCCTATTATTATTATAGTCTCCATAATCAAAATATAATATTCCATTAACATGTGGTATATGCGCATTAAATCTTATATCACTTCCACCCCACCTAAATTGTGATTGTGTGGCTTTATTTTATGTCTTTACTAATAAAAATAAAGTTGTTTTATAAGCGTTTTGTCCACCTAATCTATCAATTTGATAATTTTGGAGAACTAAATTATTATTAGTTCCATTAAATTCTAAATAATGATGTTTTATTACTGAATCAAATTTAAAGGTAGGTCTTTTTGAATTATTATTTTGTTTAAAGTGAAGATTATTTATTGGATCTGTGACTTCTTCTATTCTTTGTGACTCATTTAAATTTAATAATGATAAAATAGGTACAATAATAAATACTAAATTATCAAGATTAGGAACTCCAATAGGAGCT
Source organism: Lamellibrachia satsuma (assembly GCA_033239005.1). Taxonomy (NCBI): domain Eukaryota; kingdom Metazoa; phylum Annelida; class Polychaeta; order Sabellida; family Siboglinidae; genus Lamellibrachia; species Lamellibrachia satsuma. Next base: position 480,165 of record BSQZ01000124.1, on the reverse strand, counting down.
CCAATAAGGGCTTTAGTTCCTAAAACTATACTATTATCAAGATTTAAATCCATAGTTCTTTTATTAACAACATCACCATCATCAACATGATTAGAAACATTTGTTATTTTATTACCACTCATATTAATATTACCAGTAAATGTATCTCCAGCTTTTTTAATAAGGGTTCCTATAGCGTCTGTTACTAAAGTTAAAGCCTGAGTCCACGATACAGCTTGATTATTACTAGAAGGGGGATATGATGCCGACATATTTAGTATTTTATTACCACCAATATTAATATCACCACTAAATGTCTCTCCTGTTTTATTAGCAAAGTTTATTGTAGATCTTCTTAAAAACTGTGCAATTTGGGACCATGAAAGAGCTTGAGCTTGGTCAGAAGGAGGATAGTCTGTTGGTAGATTTTGTATTTTGTTACCATCCATATTAACATCACCAGTTATTTTACCTCCAGCCTTTTCAAAAAGTTCTCTTGTGGCTATTCTTACAAATTTTAAAACCTGAGACCATGAAACAGCTTGGGCTTGGTCAGAGGGGGGATATTCTGTTGATATATTCATTATTTTATTTTCATCCATATTCAAATTAGACTGCATACCAATACTACCATCTGTATTAATATAATTAGTATGAACTTCATTAGTTAGTATTTGTAACCTAGACTCTAATTCAGCTGTATTAACTTCTACTACTGGAGCAGCAATTTTTATTTCATTTATAATACCCATATATTATATAATTAGATGAAATATTTTATTAAAAAGTTTTCGTTAAATTTAGTATTAGTTATTGATAAAGGTTGTAGTATCTCATAATATGGTTTTCCTTTGGACCCTTCATTTATAAAATATATAGCCCAATAACCACACAACACACTATTATTACTCTGATATTGTATATTATTATACTGATACTTAAACTTCTTATCTACTATCTCTTTTAATGGGGGCATACCAAAACTATCAAAATAATCAATTATATTACTTCTGACATTCATAGCAACCAAATGAGTTCCGCCCCCTTCAACATCATCCATATTTAATATATAAAATCCTGTTTTGTACTTTCCAATATTATCCCTAGAATAAACACCATTAAAATTCTTTACTTTAAAATACTTTAACCACTCAATTATATCAATATTTGATATAGGTTCAAACTTAAATTGCGGCTTTAATAGTTGCCTATGATTAATCCCTTTCCTGATTGATACTTCATCATGTTTTTTTTTTACTTCCACCACGATAAGGCTCTATTTGCATACCACTACCACGATAAGGCTCTACTTGCATACCAGTACCAGTTAGTGCTTTTAACACCATAGGGATTCCAATACTAGCAAGTAGTGTTCCTAAAAACCCACCAGATTGTGTTCTTGTAGGCGTGATTTGCATTCCAGATCCAGTTTTAAGTGATTTAGTCAGATTTGTTTTTTGTGCGGGTGTAAGAAGCCTTGAATAGTTGTATAGTTGAGGCAAGTTTGTGTATGGAACAGTGAATCCATGACCAAATATTTTATTCATAACATTAGATGCCAGCCCAGTAGTTGCTCCTAAAGCCAATCCTGGAAGAACATGCTTGGTTGCTAGAGGAATAAGTTTACTAAAAAGAGCACTATATAAAGAGCCTCCTTTTTTAATAACTTTTTTAATTTGAGTTTTAGAGATATTAATATTAGTGCCTTTTTGTGCTACAATAGCTTTTTTTATTTTATTTATTTGTGTCTTTGTTAGCATAAGAGAATCAGGCCCTTGTAATTGATCTGTAGACAAACGAATAACTAAAGAGGCATTATTTGTGTATGCTGCTTGTAGAGATTTTTTTTGGTTGTCTGTAAGCTGTACAGAGTATGAACTATAATTTGTCATTATACTATATAATTAGATAGAATTAAACAGTTAACATAGCTTTTCCACTAGCAACTTCAACAGACAAGTTTTGTTCATACATCACTAATGACTGAATACGAAAACCAGGCCCTCCAGGGGCTCTACTAAGATTATAAGAGAACTCAGTTGATGGCGATCCTCCCTGTATTTTAGTGTCTTGGTGTGTTAGATTAAAATAAATTATTCCATATTGATTAATAAAGTTAGTATAACTAACAAAGCTGCTGCCCCACCGACCAGAACTAGCAAAAGTGTTAAAAGCATTGTATACTTCAATAGGATATTCTTCAGGTCTGTATGGATGCAGGGGATAAAACACACCATTTGAAGCAGTAAGTTGGCATGAAACAAGACTAGCAGGAGCAGTACCTACACTAAATGTATTAAAAATAAATTGATTTATAAGCTGTGCATCACCACCAGTTTCATTTTTAAACCAAACAAATACATGTTTTGGTGCTGTGATACCAGATGAAATCATATATTTACCAGATTGATGGGTTTGTACATCAGATATGGAAACCAGGTCTTTTAAATACTGCCATGTGTGGTTGGTAAGTAATTTTTCTGAATATAGAGCCATTCCCACAGGATTAAAATCAAACATAGGAATATGTAACTCCATATTTTCTATAATTAACTTTCCATCTCCAGCTCTACCATTTGCATCAGTAGCCCTTTGTAAAATAATATCATCTTCTTCAACAGCAATATCAAGTTCAAGCCTGCCTGGGGGGCATAATTAAGTTTTTAAAGATCTAAACCAGTCATATCGATTTAGTGGAAGATATATAATATTTGTTCTACCTTCAACAATTAAATTTTGTTTTATTCATAAAGAATCATCATCTTCACTCCCCATTGATGGATAAAAGAAAGACTCACTTGCTTGGCCATGCACAAATGAATAAGGGTACTCAGCAATATTTTTAACAGTTATAGCCCGGTTAATGTCTGGAGTGTCAGATACCATACTATTATTATATTTAACTAACAATCGATTAATAAAAGAATACCCATCACCAGAAACATATATTTTATTTGCAGCAGCAAAATTAGTACCATCAGCCTTTTTTAATACATTAAACTTAATCATAAGCTTGGCATTATAATAATCAGAAGGGTCTGTATTTGTTGTGCCATCTGCAATAAATTTAAACTGTTGTTTGTGTTGAGTTCTGTCAGCTGCTAGTGTTTCAATGTTCTTTTATGTGGAGTATTTGACGTACTCATAACGAGCTATATTACTTGGATTTCTAAAACTCATATATACTATAGAATTAGGTAGAATTTAAATTAAAGCTCTAACTCTATTTTTAATATGTGTGTTCTTTTTAGGTTCTTCTTCACTTTTTTCTTCAAGAAACCTTTTAATTTCTTTTACCCTGTTTATTTCTCTTAGTGGAATCATTTCAACTTCATACTTTATAGGCTCTTCAATAATTGGTTTTTCTTTTGGTTTGTTTATAAGTTTCTTATCAATTGTATCAACTACTTTAGTACCAATAGCATCACCTAGTTTCTTACTACCTGATTCAGCAGCACTTTGAAATATTTTTTTAGCCATATTAGAAAATAAGTCCGTATAAACACCACTACCTTTTTGGTAGTATTCAACATCACTCGAATAAACTTCTTCTTCTTCACCAGCATACATATATTATATAGTTAGGTAGGTTTTAGTGCTAGTGTAACAGAGCTTTGTACTCCATTTAAATTTAATGACCTGCCAAGAGAGTCTGTAAAATAAATACGGATTCTTGTAATTGTTTTAGTATTAACTTCATTATATTGTTTCATCCTTGGCTCCCTTTCAAATGGACAGCTTTTATTTAACCCACTAGTAGAGGACTGATATAATACATCTGTATCTACACCTCCAACACTTGAAGATGAGATTAAAGAACAATGACACTGAATGTTATCAACTGAGTTTGTAATATCTGGGGAGAAGTCACCAAACTGTGAATCTCTTACATACCCTTGTTGGAACCCAATAAGGCGTCTAAAATTTCCTGTAATTAGTTCAAGTTGATAATCAGGTTCTAGCTTAACAAATGCTTTTAACATGGTTTTATTAAAACTAATTTGTATTCCAGTAGGCGATTTACTAGCAGCGCTTAAAGCATCGGATATTTCGGCTCTTAAATCCTCATATGAATATATACAATTTTTTAGTGTAATAGATTCAAAACTATTTCCTCCATCAGAAGAGTATTTAAATGAAATATTATTATATTCTGATGTAACATGCCAACTATATGACATATTTAGTGTGTCTAAGCATATATAATATTTCCAGTTTTTATTAAGATTTATTTGGGGGTGGAATGATACAATAAAGTCATGTGAACTACTTCCTTTAACACCATCCACACTACTTAAAACAATTGGGGTTTGCATGTGTATATTATAAGATTAGACAGGATTTAAATAGTATTTAGTAGAATAGTCATTATATGTTTCGTTATCAATTTCTCCTGGTTTTAACAGCTCATCTAATATTTCTACAATTTAATTTCTCATTTCAATATTATAATTACCTGCTGCCCTTACTCCTGTTAATACTGTTAGTCGATCTACTAGTTTGTCTGGTCCGTGGTAGTATGTAATTCCTTTACCTATTTTGTATTTTCTTGATGACATGTTTGGGTATTTTTGATAGAATATTCAAATCATGAAACACTTGTTTAGCTAGTTTACTGTATTTTGTTTTAGGATTAAATCATTTTGTAATGAGGTCAATTAAACTTCTATCAACCATTTGTTCATAAACAAGACTTCCTCCTTTATACGCTTCTAGCTTCATGTTATTAAATAGCTTATCAGTATCAACCATTAGTTGACCATATGTATTGTTTTGAATTTTGTATGCATGACGCGGCGCTTGTTTGTATTTTTTTATTCCTTTGCCTTTCTTCTTTTTTGGACTTGTTATTGGTTCATCATCATCACTTAAAAAAGCTGGACTATCTCTAAAAGCAGCTAGATCATCTTTATTAATATCCCAAGCACCGTCTACAGATATATCACCCCAATCACCAGATGATGGTAGCAGCACTTGTGGTTGGGGTTGGGGTCGGGGTCGGGGTTTGGTATAACATACGCTGCGGTTGTGTATTTTTAATATTTTTCTTTCTTTTCCTCCCAACTCTGCATATATACTGATTAGTTTATTTTTGTACCTTAAAATACTTTTTGTTTCGTTATTGAGTTCATCAAACGCATTTTGATCACCCAAACGCTTCATATGTGCATTTTTTAACCCAATATTTCAAGTATATTTTTTTACATCCTCAATTATTTCTAATATTTCTTCTGGCATTTTAATTTTTGCTACCTCTTCCATAGGGGGATAACCCAATTCTTTTATAACAGCAGGATCTATTCCACTATTTAAATCAACCCCACAAAATAATTCTCCATCCGCACTGTCTCCACGTTCGGCACCCTCTATGGCTGGTTTTTGGTTAATATTTGTTATTTGTTTAGCCAATCCATCCATTATTTCACTATTTCCGTCTATTAATTTGTTTAGTTGTTCTTTCTGGGCTTCAATAAGCGGTCTATATTGATTTTCTAATTGTTCCACATAGCCTCTCTTTGTATTTTCAATATCTCTTTTTTCTTCTAAAAAGCTTTTGCGTATAGCGTCTGCTTTAAGTTCTAATTGAAATTTTTTTTTGTATTCTTGCAAGTCCATATACTATAGAATTAGATAGAGTTAATTATATAATTAAGTATAAAATAGCACTTAATTATATAATTAATTTAAGTCAAGGCAACTAATAATGTTTTGATATTTTTGTAGAGTCTTTTTAGACATCTTTTTTAATGGTATTGTTATATTCATCTGGTGGTGAGACACTATTTTAGAAATTAAATAATTTAAATTAATTAGTCTATACTCATTAGGAATTTTTTTTTTAAACTGTGTGGATGCTTGTTGTACTACCCTAATAATTGTGTTTATATCAGCAATAAAAATGAATTGATTAGTTGCATTAAGAATTTCTTGTACTCCATATTTTATGTTATAGGGTAGCTTCTTCTGTGGTTTTTTATAATAACAGTCTTGAACATAACGATAACATGATACAGCTCCACAGTTTATACATGTATCAGTCCCATCTAATATTATAGTGTTTTTATTATTGCAGCATGGGTGTGGTTTATGTGTAGTTGGATTATGTATTACTTTATCACAAAATGGACAGAGTGCTTCACCAGAACTTATTAAATAATCATGAACAATATTACAACAACTCATTATAAAATTACTATATATTTTTATTTCTTTAAATATTAATTAATTCCTTAAACGGAACCCAAGTATTAAAATCTTTTGAATACCCTTTCCATTTAACTAGGGCTGCTTTCTTTTTATAGTCTCGCTTAATAACTTTTTCAATACGGAATATAGTTTGGGTGGTTTTTAATAACTCTTCTTTGTAAAATGATCCCTGAATTTGTTCATCATGCAGGTCTTCAATTATATATGTTATTGGATTTGTATATTGAATCTTGCTAATTATAAACACTTCTTCAGTCCAATTAGGTGTATACCCTTTGTCAAATACCTTTCTCTTATACTTTGAAATTCGTACTTTGTCACCTACTTTAAATGTAGAAGCTTTTGTTAGTTGTTTCGTGTTACCATATAAATTAAAATATACTAATCCCTCATTATTTTTATTTGATGCTTCATTAGGAGTCATTTTGATACTAGAGTGTTTTGTATTGTTGTATTCTTCAACTATTTATATATCTAAATAGTATGTTGTATTTTTGGCTGTAAATTGTTTCCACATTTTGTTTTTTATTGTTCTATTCCATCTTTCTACTACACTACTTTTTTCCTCATTCTCTGTAGAGTATAGTTTTATATTATAGTGCTTAAGTAGCTCTTTTAAATGTTTATTATAATATTCTCTACCTTTATCTGCTCATAAAAATTTAGGGGTTCAACCCTGTTCAAATGTTAATTTAAAAGCTTTGGTAATAGTTTCGCCTCATTTGTCCTTTAGTGGGATTATCCACCCATATTTTGAAAATACATCAATAATCTTAAGAAGGTATCTATAACCATTATTCCATTTACTAAACTGCTGCATCTCAACTAAATCAGAAGACCATATTTCATCTATATAGTTAACAATTACGCGCCGCTTATTAAAATTATGTTTAATTGGTTTGTGTAGTTCGTTAGCCAGACGAGTCCAATCACCTTTCACCTGGCTTTTGTGTTTTTTGTGTTAGTTCCCATTCCAAGCTTGTGTTTAGCTCCAATTACAGTAGAAATTAATGCTTTATCAAATCTTTCTCTCATATTCTTTGGTTTAATATTAGAAAGTGATACAAGCATTTGTTTATCACTGGTTTTCTTTCCTTCTTTGTTATCATTGTCTCTATAGCAGATGTCGTGAACCATTGCAGTTGCATCTACATCATTATATGGTTCTTGTCCTTCTATGGGATTATCATTTTCGTCTACCTGTTGTTCTAAGGGATTATATGGACGGGTGTATTTATGCCCTGGCAGTGTCCACCCTCTTTTAGGTTTTGGTAGTTTTCCAATTAGTTTGTGAATATCAATATTTCCGCCTTTTTTAATAAAAACAGATTTTTTAGCACCGCATGAAGCACATGTAGATATAATTATATGACGACCATTCTTTGTAACTATTCTTCGCTCTTCTTTGGACTCTGTTTGTTTCTTCTCTTTTACACAATATGACAGCATTATATTATATAATTAGATCAAAATTCTTTTTAACTGTTTTATTTATTTTATCAACGAATAAGAACTCATATTGCTTTAAACTGTCACATAGTTCAATATTTACTTTATTATCATCCGCAACTGCTTTACAGTCTCTTTTATCTGTAGAAGGATATAGTATCATGTGAGAACAATTTATTCTTATCTTTTTGGGTGTATCATAATAAGACTGAAAGATAAATTGGAGATATATTATGGTGGCGCCCGTCTGTAAAGTGATTAGCTATTTTCTTTTGAGTTGCATCTGGAGCATTAATTAAATCATCAAAAACAACCATTATTAGACTGTGGTTTGGGTACTCATTTGTGTTTTTTATTTCATCTTCTGTTAAAATTTCTAGTACAGGGTGCTTATATTTTAATTTTTTATCAATAGCTCCCATAAGCTTGCTTAAATCTTGTAGCTTTGATTGATGCCCGTTTGGAGTATAAATATATATTTTATCATAATAAACTAGTGGTTTTCTTAATATATAAATCATTGTGTTTGTCTTTCCGCAGTTACTCTTCCCAGAGATTAGTAGTCTATAGTCTTCACCAATAAAATCATAATAATGCCTGTCTTTAGGCTTATCCTTATCGTTGTCATAGTTTGGAATTCTCATATACTATAGCATTAGACTAAAGTGCCCATAAGCATATGACATAATACCATCTTCTAATAAATATCGCTTGTCATCATAGCAGCTGAGTGATACTTTATTAATTTCATAGCTTCCTAATTGGTGCTTTTCACTTCTAATGACCTTCATTGTGTGGTGCAGTTGTTTTTTGTTTAGTAGTACGTCTTTATAGTTTTCATGATGTATATTGTTTTTTATAATATTCTTTTTAATGCCTTTTGCAGTTTTACCCCCCAGTTTATTATCCTTCATATATGAATACATCTTAGATCGCAGCCCAACAAATTCTACTATAGGAGTTGACGCTGCTTCATCTTTAAATTTACCTATAACTTTTTTGTTTTCTTTGAAGAAGTATTTATTTGTTTGTGGATAATCTGAATTATCAAACTTCTCTTTATTTTTATAAAAGTCTTTGTACACATCATTAGTCTTAATTTCATACATTAAACTGTCTGTATCTGTAAACAATAGTTTTGCTTTAGACTTGTACTTTTCTACTATATAATTATAGTGAAAATCATACATTAGTGTTTTTGAGAGGTATAAAATACACATCCCAACATATGCCAGCCTATTAAGTAGTAGAGATGGTTTTATGTTGTGTATAGCAACAAGTTTTTCATTGAATATCTTACTACTAATAAAGGTTGGTTTTGAGCTGTATTTAATTAATTTCTTTTCATCTGTAATTAATTTTACATTAACCCTTTTTCTAAGATTCTCCATTGTTTTACCAAATACCGAGTTGTTCATTAGCTTAAAAAAGTCCTTTTCAAAATCATTCTTAGCAACAGTTCTTTTATTTGTATTAAATGAAATATATTGTTCTAGCCATGGAGATTGATTAAATTCTAGTACTCTATGTATTTACTTTATTTTTAATCCTAGGTCCATATATAGTTGTAAGTTTCTGTAGTGGAGAACATATTTGGTTTTGTCCTTTAAATTTGGAATTAGTTTTTTAACTTCGCCTGCAGACATGTGGTATTTCTCTTTTATTTGTTTACAATAGGGGGATAGCATATGTTATGTTATTGCTAAGTGTTCTGGCGCCAAAGGATAGCTGTTGTGAGCATCATGCAGTTCTTTAGAATATTCTAAATCAACTTCTAGTATCATCCCTTTTTATTGTCTTTTTGATGGGCTACTAAGTTTTTCTTATTAATTTATTTTTCAGTAAGCCATCTAAATCCTCCAGTTGGAAGATACTGTGACATAGCCCATCCATAAAGATTATTGGCGTCCATATACATGATATACTTAGACGGCTTAGATTTGTCGTGGTTTTGCATGTATTTATTATTAGCAGAGCCATATCGGTGAGTAACACAAGAGATTCCTCCACGCATTCCTTTTTCAATAAATTGGTACATATCAACATCAGACATAAGATCTAGTTTAACATCAGTCATTTTTAACATAGCATCCCAAGATAGCCCAGGACTTGTAAAATAATGACATGGGTCTAGTTTATAAGATTTTAAGCAGGTTTTTCTAAACTGTTCAAATACATCAGCTAGTAGTAGTACATCTGACTTAAGGTACAGGTCGTGATATTCACCCATATTCTTTAATTTAAATACTTTCCATACCTGTTTAGCATGATCGTATGCTTCATTACTAATGTGTTCATCTGCTAGAATACTATAAAATTCATCCTTTTGCGGAAGAGTTGTTTGTTTAAATTTATTAAATGAATCCATGTAATCATAAGGGTATGCTCCTTTCTTTTTCATAAGAGTGGCTTGAATTTTATTTTCAAACTCTTCATTAGTGTATTTAAATGAGTCTAAAGGCAAGTTACTAACTAATCTATCTAAAGCGCTGGACATAAATTGAAAGCTGTCTAAAAAGGTTAGGTGTTTGCCCAACATAAATGCCATGTATTTTTCCATATTGTTTGGAATTACATTAACATCTAACTTAAATTTACCAATTTCTTGCATAATAAAGTGAGAGTCATACCCTTGCAAGTTGTGAAAAATGACTGGAATTTTGTCTGAAAGTCAATAGTTTAAATTACATATTTCGTGAGCAGACCCTCGGTACTGTTACATGGCAGTGGTCTCTTACTTTCTTATCATTTATAGTGTATTTTTTATTACAAATATGACACTTGGTTGATTTTTTGAATTGCTGCTCTTCTTTTGGTGTTATTATCATCTCTCGGTTAGTGTTTTTCTTTTATTTGTTTACAATATTCTGCTTCTTCTATCATTTTAGACAAGAACTTGTTTACTGCATTTTTACCTCTATAAATTTGAACTGGCTTACTAAAGTTATCATCATAACAACAAACAAGTTTATATCCATAACCACAGTCTGTGTGTTGTTGGTACTTAGTAGTTGATGATGAATTTGGAGATGGGCGTGTTGTATCAATCTTTTCTGTTATAGCTTCAAAGTCTGCATATATTACAAATGGGGCTTCTAGTTGCTTGTTGTAGTTTGTGAATTTTACTTTAGACCCTTTGTCAGGCATTTTAATAGCTTGTTCTCCATTTATTGTTAAACAGGTTGGAGTATGATTATTTAAAACTCTTTCTGAACTAAAGCATTGTAAACAAGACTTACAAAAATGCTTCTTTTCTTTGTGTTATGTTTGATTATACATAAATCTATTAGTCTTTAATTAAGCAGTAGTGGTTGTTCTCTTCTTCTGTTAATAATAATAAATCTAAATGATTACCAAACTTCTCTTTAGAAATATAAATTAGGTATGGTTGTTTGGCTTCATATCCAAAAACATTAATACAGATGTTGTTTTGTTTTTCTATTTTATTGTATTGGTTTATAGCTACTGGAAATTTAATTTCATCATAGTTTACATTATTAATTGTTTGTTTTAGTTGTTTTGTAATACGATTGGGGTCTTTAACAACTGGATTTAAAGGGGGGGTGAAGCACTCGAACAACCATAGCCCAAACATAATAACATACCATTTACAGTATATATCACCCTTATATGATGGGCGCAACGCCACGGTAATTTTGTAATATACTTTTTAACTTTGCCATTATCTTCGCTGGGCGGCGCCATATTGCTCTGCGGGGGGCTCAGCGGCAGAGTGGTTTGAGTACGAGCTCCTGGCACCGCGTTCACTCAGTAAAACCCTCTCGGAAAAACGACCGAAACGCATGGAAAATCGAATAAAAAGAAAACTGGTGTGCACTGGATGGCTCCTGGATATATCAACTAGTACTACAAATGCAAGGAAAAAACTTTTGATCGACATCCGAGGAAGAATTTGCAGCGGAAAAGGTGGTTGCAAATGCGGAAATTGCCGTGTCCGCCAGCCGCAGGCTCTGCGAGTGACCACTTTACGGTGAGCATCAAGATGTCATTCTTGGTCAAAGACACCGTTCCATCTTATATCTTTTTTTTCGCATATGACCATGCATCTACAGACTATTCTGCGACAAGGAAACGTCAGATATGCGTAGGAAGCGACGAGCCGAAACCATGTTAGTAAATTGGGTTACCGCTACCATTGTGACTTATCACTACGATCACAATATAGTTCCACCACAATAAGCACAGCTGTGCTTCAACGTCAGCATATATATGACCCACAGTAAATCGAAATGTATGAATACAATAAAGTGCGAGTAAGTGTTAATAGTTTGATATAATTACGAGTGTTTTCTAATCCGCCGATTTATATTCGACGTGATCATACGTACTTATAACATGGGCCAACCTTATAACATGGGCCATGGCGTATATACTAGGCAAAATTATTCAAGAAAATAATTTGATATTATTTATTGACAGTCATAATAAGTCTCATACTCATGTGTTCTAAATGCCTAGAGAGCAAGCAGCAAGCGTAAGGCTAAGCCTGGGGGGGGTAGATACATGGGAGAAACACGACCAAAAGACAGTATAGACTATAGTGCAACAGAAGCCTACTGTTTACATTTCAATACTTTATGGAAATATTTAAAATATACAAATATTTTCATTGTGATTAAGTGCAAATGCAGTTACAAAAACTTTTTAAAAGTATTTAAATATTTAAGTAAAATGCATTTCACCCATGCAATGTCTAGCTGGAAAGGAAACTAACTAAGGCATCGTCATCTACCCAGTTGAACACTGTCAGATTACATGTCTGCTTTCTATAATGACACTTTACAATTTCTGTCTGAATTCTTGTGACTTGACAATAAGGCAAAATTATATAAAATTAATTTGCTTTATTGATCAGATTAAACCCCACATGTAATAACCGGAAGTTCATAGAGATGTATTAATTACATGTTATTCTAAGTCGACTGATAACACTGTAATGAATATCGTGGGGGAGGGGGCAACTGTCGGCAACCCACAATAGTATTAGTACAAGCTATACATATGAAGGAAGTATATCCGGGTCAATGGGGTCAATTCTGTTTTGTCAATTCCAAAAAATCAGTTCTAATTCTGCCTTGCAAAAAATCAATTCCAACTGTTAAAATCCTAGGCTAAAGAAAAATTCAAATCCAATTCGTTTTAACACTGTTTTATTTGTCACGTGTGCACAATCATATTTAATTAGATATGATTAACAAATTATTGTTCGTTAAATGCACACACGCACACATATACATATATATATATATATATATATATCAGGTTTGCCATATAAAAAACTTTAAAATGGCATCCAGCCATTTCATATGTACTTTCTGCTGCGACACCTCTCCTGGATTTTTGCTAACAAAACCAGACATTTTGGACAGCCCTGGACAGTTGGGTCATTAATCTGAGTTTTGAACATTCATTTGCCCCCCTTCCGGACATTTGCCCCTTTGTCACTTGCCCCCCTGACATTAGCCCCTTGCCTTATTCAAAATCTGGACATTTGCCCCCTGTCCATAGCTTCTGGATTATTTGTAAGTAGTAGTCTATAGTCTACTACTGGATTATTTATAAGTTTTTTAAGAAATGTTTTTTTAACTTATTTTTTTATTTCTGAAAATGAATTCAATATATATATATTACCCTAATTGCAATTAATGTTCTTTGTGCCAGATCAGTCAAGTAAATTACTTTATGTAGTTGGAGATGATCCTGTAATCAAAGGATTATCTTTATTGCAATTGTGGAAGAAGCCAGTGAAATTAGGACCTGGACATGTTAGGACAATTGAGGATATTTTAAAGAAGCCATCTCAACACGGTTTCTTTTGAATTGCATTTACCATGGAGAGTTGGAGTGACTCCATTTTCCTATAAAACTGGATGCACAAGCCAGAGTTGTCAGAATTCACTTATAACTTCACCATGGAAATCACTACTAGCATTTGAGGTCATGTTTTGAGTGTCATTCCTACACCAAGAAGGGGGACCAACAAGATTACAAGGGTGCTGTGGTCACTGATCTGATCTCCAGATCCAGAATGTGATCAAAAAGACTGCCTGCAACCATGATGGTGACACGGCACAGATAGAAGCTGCCAATGTCCGAGGGGCACTCCAAACCAGCTGATCTCTGACTCGTTACTGTCCACCACTGTTTGTGGAAGCATCACCACAAGAACCCATCTTCCACCACTGATCTGACTATCAATGATACCTGGAAGACAACTGGTGACAAGATCATCTCATACACACTCTAGGGGATAGGCCATTGCATTAGGCTAAAGTGACTGACTTGTCATTGAATGTTATGTTATTGTAGTAATAATGATAAAACTGCAAACTGATTTTCACTTGTCAACTATCATAGTAAAAAGGGGCAGATGTCCGGGGAGGGGGGAGCAAATATACTAGGAGGCGGATTTATATCGCCATCAGTTGTGGTATCATTGATATTTCATCAAATTTACTGGAAAGTTTGAGTCTTCAACATCCTAATCTCCAACATGTATTCTCCATGGGGACATTTTTAATTACTACAAAGGGCAAACCCTACAGCCACATGTAACAGCATTGTACAGGTGACCAGTGACATGTTTAGTATGGGAAACTTGTGGGCTGAACATTAGGCTTGGATAAACAAGGGGCTGCATTCAAGTGGGGCAGGCTTCCTCTCTCACACAAAGGGAATGAGCAGGCAGGTGCCCTTAATTGGCAATCTCTGTAAATAAACCTTGTACACTGAGAAAGAAAATGAGGCCTGAATGGTCTGATTTTGGTTTTACTGTCTGTTACAGTAACTTAATATTTCTTTTTTTTTATGCAAATGCTTGATTATATTGTTCTTGGTCACAATGTTTCAATACCAAAATAGACAGTGTCTATGCTGTAATGTTGACAACTTCCTGGCTGTTACCAGATTCAGGATGACATGCTAATAGCAGACAAATATGATTTTAAAAGTAATATAAGTAAATATAAGGGTAAATATTAACAGTATCAAGTCAATAATTCCAACAAAATAAATTCCAATTCCCAAAAAATAAATTTCGGAAAAAAAAATTCAATAAAAAAAAATTCCAATTCCGGAACTGGAATTGAGGGTCAGTTCCAATTCCGGAATGGAATTGACCACATGCCTGAAGTATATTCATGACAATATCTTGTCTCTGTGTACTACAGCAACAGTCATGAACAGTATAATTGAATTGAAACAAGCTTATGTCTGTGGGGCTTTTGTCCATGCACCATACTATCTAGCATATGCTTTCAGTATAATACCTAATAATTATATATATATTTACATATATACATATATATATATATATACGTATGTGTGTGTGCGTGCGTGCGTGCAGCATTTATAAGGTAAAGATGTCACAAGCATAGATCTGCATTTGGTCCAATAACAATATTCATGCATTATGTTATCTAAATCGAGTGTCATATAAAATAAGGAACCCCATAGAAAGTGTACCTATGGGTCCATATTTTGTTATGGAATTTGGACCCCTTATAGAATTTTTACCTCCCTGGCCCATTGAAAACAGTGCAATGTTGATTAGATAATACAATGCACTTTGGAGCTAGGATGCTACAATTTTGGTTACATGCGTTTGGTTATGTTACCAGTGGCATTCGTCAAACTGACCAAACAGATTCATTAAAAACATTAAGAGATCAGTGAAAGACCCATTGGTTGAATTAACATGGCTCCATAGGGAAAATGCTTTTCCCTGTGGTTGATTACTTTATACATTCTATATGACACTGGCACTCTTATATTGTAAAAATAATATATACAAGAGAAAGTTTCTCACATTGTGATTAATTTTTATTATGCAAAAGATGAATTTTGTAAAATGTTCAAGTCACTGTATGTGTAATCTTTTCAGATGAAGGATTCACCATTGGTTCGTACAAGTACAGGTACTAGTTTTGAAGCATCCAGCGCTACGGGTGATGCCGTCAATCTTTACATTACGGATGTCACCTTTAGTGCCATCACTGCTACTACTGCTGTGGCACCACATACAACTGATGCTGAAATGCAAATCGATCCAGTAACGATATTTCAAGTGCGACACTTCGCGAATGCTGCTGTAGTCACGGATGACATTATTGCACCAATGAACGTTGATCATGACTACTCCTATGTGAAGCTTCCATCAGATTCAGTGAGAATAAAGACATTGGTGCAGATGATGCACACTATGTGATAACAGCGACATAACCGAGGGTGACTCAAGCAGCTCCGACACCTATGAGAAAGAGAAGAAGTTTGTCATTCGTGAGAAAAACTTATGTCACTTTTCTGCACCTGCCACACACCAAACAGCCATAAACTGTGACACAGGTTGTACTCATGTCTGATCTATCAGCCAAGGTCTTTCGGATACTGGGGTGTCTATCAGGAAAGTGTGCTGATTTCTACCCCTGGATGAGTGAAAGGTGAATTGAATATGTTAGGTGTACATGTACTATCAGTCAGAATAAGTAGTGTATTGGTGTATATTTAGTGCCAGTAGTGTATTGGAACAGATGGTTGGTGTGCAAGTACTATCAGTCAGAACAAGTAGTGTATTGATACATATGATTGGTGTACATTTACTGTCAGTACAAGTAGTGTATTTGGTAGAGAATGAGACGCTTGGTTTACATTTGCTGTCGGTAGGAACAAGAAGTAGATTCAGTCAGAACAAGTAGTATATTGGATACACATGATTGGTGTACATTTACTGTCAGAAGAAGTAGTGAAATGGTGCAGATTCCAGAATGAGATCATTGGTGTACATTTACTGTTGGTAGGAACAAGTAGTGTATTGGTATGCATGATTGGTGTACGTTTACTGTCAGTCAGAACAAGTAATATTGTTACACGATTGGTGTACATTTACTGTCCAATCAAAACAATTAGTCTATTGCCATTGGTACAGATGATGATGGTGAAACAGTTAAAATGCCTTGGCTTTATAAAGATTAATTATTTCCTAAGCTAAACTACCAGTATATTTGATATGTTGTGGCATAATAATGATGTGTGTAACTGTGATATCCATGTTCCAGGTTGTATTTCCCGGTGGTAAGAAGTCACTGTTTTTAGTCAATGTTTAGTCTTGGTTTCAATCGTTCTAGTTAGCCTTATTTCTTTGGTAATTGTTTTTCTATGTGAATAAACTGTTGATATATTTTATGTTGGTCTCAATATAAATGAAATTGTGTGTAGTGATATGCAAGATGCTGCAGGTAACATTTTTGTTGACAGAAATGGGATATTGATAAGAAGGCATTCACATCATTCAGTTATTAATATTTTAGTGGGAATTTTTGTAGTTTTCCAGGTTGTTTTTCGACCTGCTGCATACTGTGGGTGCCTCACAATTTGTCTATATCAGACCATCAGTACACTCACCTGTGTCAGGTCAATCTCCATAGCTAAACTTTCCATCAATTCAATTTGGTTCAGAATAGACATCACAGATCCTTCCCACATCGCAGGATGGGATTACTTGTCTTGCCTTTCCTGAGCCTGAAATATAATTTGTCATGGTTAGTTGATAGCGCTAATTCCATAATTACCATAATAGTTGCAAAACTGTGAACATTACATACTGTCAGTAGTTAATTATTGTTATTTAAATGATTAAATTGCACCAAACAACAAGGTGTTGTGGTGTGCTACAGAGAGGGGTGATTACAAGTACGAATATTAATGTAATCATGATTACAGTAATTATTGCAATCACAATTACTAATGTAGTCATGATTACAATCACGATTACGGTAACATTTAAGAATATATATATATATATTTACATAATGAATTAAATAAACCCTCATGTTATTATTGTCATCAATGTTATTCAACACAAAATCAAACACAATATTAAAATACAGTCACGGTACACTTCATTAGATTAGATACAAAATAAAGAGAAAAGCCTGCTTGCATTGCCATTGTAGTTCGGACCTCGCCCTCGGGCTAGGTAAAAGAAATATGCAGAAAAATATGATTGGAGATTTCCGGTTCCGGTTCAGGTGCACAAGCGTACGTAGTAACAGCTGCTCAAAATCTAAATCCTAACTAACCATTCAAAGTTCTTTAACTAATAGTTCAACTTATAGCACAAGTCAAACTAGATACTGTTAACAGTACCAACAATTAAATAACTGCTACCTTCTAGGATTCCCAAAATAACTTTAACTTTGAAATCGAATTTTTCCCGCCATATTAAAGTAAACAAAGGAAAAAAGAACCCCAAGCAACGCTCCACATACAAAACTTAGACATAGGAAATTAGCTACACATAAACATTAGTTAGACAAAACACTAGAAATTAGTTAGACATAAATACATTTCTTCAACCGTCCTGCACATAATCTTGACCTTATACTAATTCGGCCCTTTCATCAAGGCAACTCAATATACCCAGAGTCGCCCTGGGTATCACTCTTCATTTCTGTAACTCTCTCCCAGCACTGCCTTGATCCCTTGCACAACACTTTAATATTAAATATATATATATAAGCAATAAAAAAAAAGTTACTCCAACTCAGTCTTAAAGTAGACATAAAATAAATAAAACTAAAGTAGCCAGGTTATGGCAAGTAAAAAAAAACCAAGGACAAAAAGTAAAAATGACTCTGTATGGATGACCGATGATGATGACGTATGGATATGCACAGGGTGTAAACAAAATTTCAAAGGACCTAACCACAAATTGTTGGAATGTGAGTACTGTGACAAACATTACTGCATTGAATGTGTCGAAATAACTGATAAAGAATATAAAATCATGACGGATAAACCACAAATTCACTGGTTTTGTCCACCATGTGACACAAAAGTAATGAAAAACTTGAAAAATGAAAAAAGCTGCGAAGAAAGGTGTCAGAAGTTCCTTAAGAAAGTGGAAGAGAGAATCATTGAACTAGAGAAAGAAATCAGAACCAAAGTGGATGAAACAAGAGTCATCGAAATGATCAAAGAAGCTAAGTTTGAAAAAAACCCAAGCAAAGTCATCAGCCCAAATGAAGTTAAGGAAGTCGTACAAATTCAGGTAAAAGAACAGAACATGGAATCAAAAGACAGATAAAAAAGACTCAACAACGTAATAATTTTCAACTTACCAGAATCTACTTCACAACTAAAAACTACGAGACAACATGACAAAGAAATTTTTTTAGAAATGTGTACAGAAATAAACAATAACTTCACAGACACTGATGTCACAGAAACGCGGAGGCTTGGGGAAGCCAAGGAAAATGCAACTGGTCCCAGACCGGTTCTAATCACATTAACACATATTGACAAAAAACGAACCCTTCTTCGAAGGTTCCATCACATCAGAGAAAATGACAAGATCAAAAACATAAAAATTGATCATGACAAAACTAAACAAGAAAGGGAGGAATCAAAAAAGCTATATGAAGAAGCAAAGAGGCAGGAAGCTGCAGACAAATCGGGGGAATACCTGTACCGAGTCAGGGGTCCACCATGGGAGAGAAAAATAAGAAAGATAAGGAAAAGCCAGTAAAGACTACACCTAGAGTGACGTATGGTAAAACAAATGTTAATAAAAATAATCTTAATGACATAGGCAACATTCTGTGTTTTTATACCAATGCTGACCAACTAAGGAACAAGCAAAATGAATTTGAACAAAGAATTAAAGAACTGAAACCTCACATAATAGCAATTAACGAGGTAAAACCAAAAAACCCCAAATGCACTGTAACCATACCAGAATTTTACTTAGAAGGCTATACATTGTTCTCCAAAAATATAGAAAATAATGAAGGTAGGGGTATTATAATATACGTCTTAATTTCCCTATACGCAGAAAATATAAACCTGGTCTCAACCTTCAAGGAATGCTTATTTATAGAAATTAAACTTAAAAATAAAACCAAACTTCTCTTTGGATGCATATATAGGAGCGATGGGGGGTCAGAAGAAAATAACGCAGAACTTCTAAATATGATTAGATCCACATCAGGACTTAAATATTCACACATTGTAATTACAGGAGATTTCAATCTCCCTGATATTAACTGGAAACATTGGACGACCAAATCAATTAACCCCAGCAACCTAAATTTTAAATTTGTAGAATGCCTTAGAGACACATTCATGTATCAACATGTCTCAAATCCCACCAGAGGACGAGGCACAACTAACACAAACCTTTTAGATCTGATTTTATCAAACGAAGAAGACAACATAGGGGAAATAGAGTACCTCAGCCCTCTAGGAAAAAGTGACCACTGTGTCATTACATTCAATATTTTGTGCAAAGTTATAACAAATAAATACACTAAAAAACGGAAGCTATTTAATAAGGCAAATTATGAAGGAATGAGGAAAGAGTGTTCAGATATAAATTGGGAAGAGAAATTTAAAGACTGTAAAGACAACGCTAACGACCAATGGGAAATCCTTAAAACAGTACTAAGATTATTAGAAGATAAATACGTACCTCAAAAAGAAGTTTCAAATTACAGAAAGGGAAATTTCCCCCTGAATGCATACACCAGAAAACTAATTAGACGTAAAAATAGACTATGGACAAGATACATTGAAACAAGGGATGGGACAAAATATCTAGAGTATTGTAAAAGCAGGAATAAAATCCGAGCTTTAACCAGAAAGCTCCGAAAGGAGTTTAAAAAAAATTTAGCCATTCAAACTAAGAAAAACCCTAAAGTCTTCTGGAACTATTATAAATCAAAAACTACAGTTAAACAAGGAATTGGGTAACTTAATATAGACCACACAAATCCCAAATCCCAAACAACAACTGAAGACGAAGAAAAAGCAAATATTCTTGCCAACTACTTCTCCAGTGTATTCACTACTGAACAAACAGGGTCTATCCCAACTACACCCAAAGTAAACATTAAATTAGCAATGGATGAGCTAAAAGTAACTGAAAACATAATATTACTAACATTAAAAGAACTTAATATAAGCAAATCGCCTGGCCCTGATGAAATTGGTGCCAGATTACTAACTGAGTTGTCAGAAAATATCTGTCTCCCATTACAAAAAATATTTGAAACATCTATAAAAACATCAAGTATTCCCGATGAATGGAAGGATGCCAAAATATCAGCAATATATAAAAAAGGAAACAAGAAATTAGCTTGCAACTACCGTCCAATAAGCCTAACAAGTGTAGTTTGTAAATGCATGGAAAAAATTATTAGAAATCACATCATCAGTTACATGAAAGTCAATGGTCTGTTCAGTCAAAAACAATATGGTTTTATCTCTGGCAGATCAACAGTTCTCCAACTAATTAAAATACTAGATGAATGGACCTCAGAAATGGATAAGGGTAATTACATAGATATTATTTATATGGATTTTCAAAAGGCTTTTGATACTGTGCCACATACAAGATTAATAAGTAAATTAAAAAGTTTTAACATTAGGAATGATTTAGTTAATTGGATTGAGGCATTCATCACAAATAGACGAAAAAAGGTAGCAGTAAATGGAAAAGAATCAAACTGGCACAAAGTAACATCAGGGATACCGCAGGGATCTGTCCTAGGACCCTTACTGTTTGTTCTATACGTAAACGACCTGCCAGATTTAACTAAATCCAATACATTCCTGTTCGCTGATGACATTAATATATTTAGAGCCATAACAAATAAAAATGATCAGGATATACTACAACAAGATTTAAGTATCCTAGAACAATGGAGTGACAAATGGCTATTAAAATTCCACCCAGACAAATGTAAACACATGGAAATTGGAAAAAATAATATAGGTGAAAATGAATATTTCATGACAAGTAATAATGTTAAACATTCACTAGCCACCACAGATAAGCAAACTGACTTAGGTGTAATTATCGATTCAAAATTGTCATTTGATGATCACATAAACCAAGTGGTAAATAAAGCAACCAAAATGACAAAAATAATCCGAAGAACCTTCCAATTCCTAGACACACACACTTTGTTGCCACTATATAAGACAATGGTTAGATCTCACCTAGAATATGCCATAGCAGTATGGTATCCATATAAGATAAAACATAAAATAGCAATAGAAAACGTCCAGAGAAGGGCCACAAAAGAACTTCCTGGTATGAGGGATTTATCATATATAGAAAGACTAAAATTACTGAAGCTACCCACATTAGCATACCGAAGGCTAAGAGGAGACATGATAGAAGTCTATAAAATAATGCACGAATTGTACGATAATGAATCTGCACCAAACCTCCTGAAATGGGAGGATGTCACACTTAGATCAGGAAATAGAGGGCACTCCCTTAAAATATTTACCCAAAGAGCAAAAATAAATTTAAGATAAAATGCATTCCCTCTTAGAGTGGCTGAACCATGGAATAGTCTCCCAAACTCTGTAGTACAAGCTAGATCAATTAACTCATTTAAAAACAAATTAGACAAATTCTGGTCTTCCCAGGCAATAATATATGACTATGAATCTCCTTTAACAATAACTAATGGAACCGGAAATTATGATATAAAAATATTTGATTCTGAAGATCTGATCATGGAGGAACCAACTGGATCCTGCGATCAGAATCGTCATAAGGTATCATAAGGTATTATTAAAATGGCAATGATTCGATAACAATTGAATTACTGACCTGCTAGCTATAGGGCGAATCAATGAGTCGGCACGCAAATCATGCAATGACAGCAGACCAACATCTAGCACCGCTCTGTTTGTGCATATCACTACAAAATCATCGTCTTCGCCTTCGTACGGTGATGCAAGCACCAACGCGGTCGGGCACACGGTGCTGCATAGCTATATGCATAGCCATAGACTAGCCCTAGGCATGGTAGCTTCCTCGGCGCAGCATGATGACTCAACGTAAACGTGCGCAGACATCGGGACGCAATTTCCACAGGTTCACCACATCACATTACCTAGTCAGGAATCGTTGACAGTCAAAGCGCTGTTGTAATTTTTCCTGAATCCAACGTCAACAAAGTCAAAGGCGAAGCCGACCTGGAGTCTGGAGCGTGACTCGCACACTCGGTGACATTTTACGACTGTCAACGGTTGTTTCCGTGTGGCCTGTCGAACTAGACTCTTCGTCTGTGGTTTCCATTTCTCCAAAGATAGACAACTATTACGGAAGTTCAGTAAACCACTAATCGCTAGTAGCAGATCTGGTAAAACTGTCACAAGCGATGCATCCATCTTGTCAACAAGTAAAAAATAGTTCCGGTATTCCGTTATCGCATATTCTCGTTGGTTAGCGTCTCGTATGTTCGAGAAGTGTGGCATTTTCCACGATTTTGTGCGTGTTTTGTTGTAATTTCTTTAACTTTTTTTATTTGGAACGAGCAAAAACGCTATTTTGTTCACGTGTGTAAACACTTGTATATATAACAGAGACCCATATCTTTTTTTTTCTCCAGAATGCCTATTTAGGAAATAAATCGCAAAAAATCGAAAATTTACATTGATTAGATATACGCGACTCAAACCACTCGTTTCGACAACAAGATGGCGATACGCAGTGATGTATTTTGTCGATTTTTGTCTCGAACAAAATCATTTTTTTCAGTTTATCTCATAAATTAGCAGGTATCTGTCACCATTAATGCATAGTTAGATAATATATATTTAAATATACGGCATAACACAAAATTGCTTCAGTTCCCCTTTAAGTGCCGTAAATGGCACCATCTAAAGCATTCATTATCAGTGTTTTTCATATTAATAAGCCCTTTCATGTGGTGCCGAAGCTCTATTGGTAGTTGTATATAACTTGTTCCATTACATGGTTTGTATTTTGTAATATTAATAAAATGCTTTTGGACTGTATCTATAATCCAGCCTGAGCCTTCTGACAACCATTTTCCAATAGAAGCTAGTATGTGCTCTGCTGATTTATTTAGTGCCGGAATAATTTCAGTAGAATTAATAATAGTATGTGGGGCAGAATTAAAATATGCTTTTTTGAATGTTAAGTATTCTTTGTTTACTTGTTCATAAAGTTCTATTTGGAGGGTCTCTACAAACTTCAACCCCTTCTGTTCTTCTAGCTCTAATATAATTTTAGAACTAATTACTGGCCTAGTACTATTAAGCTGCTCTAGTGGACTGCTTTCTTTTACAATTTCTATGCTGTATGATCTTGTGCAGCCTTTAAGGGCTTTGGCTTGTACTTTAATATTGGGAAGTGTTTTAGGTGTTGTTGTTGTGGGAGTATCTAGGTATTGACTAATGTGTTTAGGTGTTGGTGGTTGGTGTGGTATAATGTCTAAGTACTGACTAACTTGTTTGTGTGGTTGTGCTATGCGAGTAGATAAACACTTATTTAGATTTTGGGCTGTAATAAGTTTTTTAATTAGCTCTTCTTTTGGTAAAGATTGTAAATCTTCCATATTATATACTATAGGTCTAGATAATAATTTATCTATATTCATAATAATTACTATATTATTTTCTCTTTAAGTGTCTTATTATTTAGCAGTATAGTACAATGGCGCCGCGTAGTGAGCACTTGGGGGTACTATTTATAAGTGCGCCACGTAGCGAACAAAAGGAGTATTAGTGGCCTAATTTTAGAATGAGTGCATGAGTTATGCAGTACAAATTGTCTTCGGCCAGTTAGCTGAACGTAGTAGCACAATCAATTTGGGCACAAAAACATGTTGCTGTATTAAAATAACCCGGGGTTTTAATACAGTAACATAAGATCTCCCTATCTGTCATTGCGGCTGTTCTTGTCTGGATTTAAAGAGTAGATAAGAATTAGATAAGACAAAATTGGCAGTGCCGCTATAACGATCGCTCAGCAGTTTGGGGAGCATAAACCCGGGACGGCTGGTGGGCGATCAAGGGTCGGTTATCTGGTTGGAGACTTTTGATTCTTAAATTAATTATTTTAGCACACTTTATGTGCTTGTTTTATAATGTAGTGTACAGCACAGTTTGCCGCCGAGGGTTCCCGTTCAGTGGTGCCATTTGTACTTAAATAGGCAGTTAAAGGGGGTGAAGCACTCGAACAACCATAGCCCAAACATAATAACATACCATTTACAGTATATATCACCCTTATATGATGGGCGCAACGCCACGGTAATTTTGTAATATCCTTTTAAAATGTGCCATTATCTTCGCTGGGCGGCGCCATATTGCTATGCGGGGGGCTCAGCGGCAGAGTGGTTTGAGTACGAGCTCCTGGCACCGCGTTCACACAGTAAAACCCTCTCGGAAAAACGGCCGAAACGCATGGAAAATCGAATAAAAAGAAAACTGGTGTGCACTGGATGGCTCCTGGATATATCAACTAGTACTACAAATGCAAGGAAAAAACTTTTGATCGACATCCGAGGAAGAATTTGCAGCGGAAAAGGTGGTTGCAAATGCGGAAATTGCCGTGTCCGCCAGCCGCAGGCTCTGCGAGTGACCACTTTTCCGATGCAGATTACAAGACAAAAGACTATGTGATGAGCATGGACAGACGGTGAGCATCAAGATGTCATTCTTGGTCAAAGACACCGTTCCATCTTAGATCTTTTTTTTCGCATATGACCATGCATCTACAGACTATTCTGCGACAAGGAAACGTCAGATATCAGAGCGATGCGTAGGAAGCGACGAGCCGAAACCAGGTTAGTAAATTGGGTTACCGCTACCATTGTGACTTATCACTACGATTACAATATAGTTCCACCCCAATAAGCACAGCTGTGCTTCAACGTCAGCATATATATGACCCACAGTAAATTGAAATGTATGAATACAATAAAGTGCGAGTAAGTGTTAATAGTTTGATATAATTACTAGTGTTTTCCAATCCGCCGATTTATTTTCGACGTGATCAGATGTACCGTCAATACGTGGCCGTACTCAAAACAATAACAATAACTCAGTAAGTGCTACAGGATATACTGCAGCCTTGTAACATGGGCCATGGCGTACGTACTAGGCAAAATTATTCAAGAAAATAATTTGATATAATTTATTGACAGTCATAATAATTAAGTATCATACTCCTGTGTTCTAAATGCCTAGAGAGCAAGCGGCAAGCGTAAGGCTAAGCCTGGGGGGTTAGATGCATGGGAGAAACACGACGAAAAGACAGTATAGACTATAGTGCAACAGAAGCCTACTGTTGCTGTTTACATTTCAAATATATTATGGAAATATTAAAATAAACAAATACTTTCATTGTGATTAAGTGCAGATGCAGTTACAAAAACTTTTTAAAAGTATTTAAATATTTAAGTAAAATGCATTTCACCCATGCAATGTCTAGCTGGAAAGGAAACTAAGGCATCATCATCTACCCAGTTGAACACTGTCAGTTTACATGTCTGGTTTCTATAATGACACTTTACAATTTCTGTCTGAATTCTTGTGACTTGACAATACGGCAAAATTATATAAAATTAATTTGCTTTATTGATAAGATTAAACCCCACATGTAATAACCGGAAGTTCATAAAGAGATGTATTAATTACATTTTATTCTAACACGACTGATAACACTGTAATGAATATCGTGGGGGAGGGGGCAAATGTCGGCAACCCACAATAGTATTAGTACAAGCTATACATATGAAGGAAGTATATCCGGGTCAATGGGGTCAATTCTGTTTTGTCAATTCCCAAAAATCAGTTCTAATTCCGCCTTGCAAAAAATCAATTCCAAATGTTAAAATCCTAGGCTAAAGAAAAATTCAAATCCAATTCGTTTTAACACAGTTTTATTTGTCACGTGTGCACAATCATATTTAATTAGATATGATTAAAAAATTATTGTTCGATAAATGCACACATACACACACACATATATATATATATATATATAAGGTTTGCCATAAAAAAACTTTAAAATGGCATCCAGCAATTTCATATGTACTTTCTGCTGCGACACCTCTCCTGGATTTTTGCTAAAAAACCAGACATTTTGGACAGCCCTGGACAGTTGGGTCATTAATCTGAATTTTGAACAGTTTCCCCTGTTTATATTGGGTCCAGGTCATTTGCCCCCCTCCCGGACATTTGCCCCTTTGTCACTTGCCCCCCAGACATTAGCCCCTTGCCTTATTCAAAATCTGGACATTTGCCCCCTGTCCGTAGCTTCTGGATTATTTGTAAGTTTTTTAAGAAATGTTTTTTAACTTATTTTTTTTATTTCTGAACATGAATTCAAGATATATATTACCCTAATTGCAATTAATGTTCTTTGTGCCAGATCAGCCAAGTAAATTACTTTATGTAGTTGGAGATGATCCTGTAATCAAAGGATTATCTTTATTGCAATTGTGGAAGAAGTCAGTGTCATTAGGACCAGGACATGTTAGGACAATTGAGGATATTTGAAAGAAGCCATCTCAACAAGGTTTCTTTTGAATTGCATTTACCATGGAGAGTTGGAGTGACTCCGTTTTTCTATAAAACTGGATGCACAAGCCAGAGTTGTCAGAAAACACTTATAACTTCATCATGTAAATTACTACTAGCATCTGAGGAGGTCAGAAGCTATGTTTTGAGTGTCATTCCTACACCAAGAAGGGGGACCAACAAGATTACCCATCAATGGGAGTGAAGCCAGCGTCGATCCTAATCATGCAAGGGTGCTGTGGTCACTGATCTGATCTCCAGATCCAGAATGTGTTCAACAAGACTGCCTGCAACCATGATGGTGACACGGCACAGATAGAAGCTGCCAAGGTCCGTGAGGACCTGAAAACAAAGGCAGCTAATACCAGGGGCACTCCAAACCAGCTGATCTCTGACTCGTTACTGTCCACCACTGTTTGTGGAAGCATCACCCTAAGAACCCATCTTCCACCACTGATCTGACTATCAATGATACCTGGAAGACAACTGGTGACAAGATCATCTCATACACACTCTAGGGGATAGGCCATTGCATTAGGCTAAAGTGACTTCGACTTGTCATTGAATGTTATGTTATTGTAGTAATAATGATAAAACTGAAAACTGATATTCACTTGTCAACTATCATAGAAAAAAGGGGCAGATGTCCTCGGGGGGAGCATATATACTAGGAGGCAGATTTATATCGCTATCAGTTGTGGTATCATTGATATTTCATCAAATTTACTGGAAAGTGTGAGTCTTCAACATCCTAATCTCCAACATGTATTCTCCATGGGGACATTTTTAAGTACTACAAAGGGCAAACCCTACAGCCACATGTAACAGCATTGTACAGGTGACCAGTGACATGTTTAGTATGGGAAACTTGTGGGCTGAACATTAGGCTTGGATAAAAAAGGGGCTGCATTCAAGTGGGGCAGGCTTCCTCTCTCACACAAAGGGAATGAGCAGGCAGGTGCCCTTAATTGGCAATCTCTGTAAATAAACCTTGTAAACTAAGAAAGAAAATGAGGCCTGAATGGTCTGATTTTGGTTTTACTGTCTGTTACAGTAACTTAGTATTTCTTTTTGATGCAAATGCTTGATTATATTGTTCTTGGTCACAATGTTTCAATACCAGAGTAGACAGTGTCTATGCTGTAATGTTGACAACTTCCTGGCTGTTACCAGATTCAGGGTGACATGCTAATAGCAGACAAATATGATTTTAAAAGTAATATAAGGGTAAATATTAACAGTATCAAGTCAATAATTCCAACAAAATTAATTCCAATTCCAAAAAAATAAATTTTGAAGAAAAAAAAATTCCAATGAAAAAAATATTTGTTAAGTCAATTCCAATTCCGGAACTGGAATTGAGGGTCAGTTCCAATTCCGGAATGGAATTGACCACATGCCTGAAGTATATTCATGACAATATCTTGTCTCTGTGTACTACAGCAACAGTCATGAACAGTATAATTGAATTGAAACAAGCTTATGTCTGTGGGGCTTTTGTCGGGAGGGGCTTTTGTCCATGCACCATACTATCTAGCAGATGCTTTCAGTATAATACCTAATAATTATATATATATTTACATATATACATATATATATATATATACATATATATATATATATATATATATATATATATATATATATATATATATATATATATATACATATATATATATATATATATATATATATATATATATATATATACGTGTGGGCAGGTATGTGTGTGTGCGTGCAGCATTTATAAGGTAAAGATGTCACAAGCATAGATCTGCATTTGGTCCAATAACAATATTCATGCATTATGTTATCTAAATCGAGTGTCAGATATAAAATAAGGAACCCCATAGAAAGTATACCTATGGGTCCATATTTTGTTATGGAATTTGGACCCCTTATAGAATTTTGACCTCCCTGGCCCATTGAAAACAGTGCAATGTTGATTAGATAATATAATACACTTTGGAGCTAGGATGCTACAATTTTGGTTACATGCGTTTGGTTATGTTACCAGTGGCATTCGTCAAACTGACCAAACAGATTCATTAAAAACATTAAGAGATCAGTGAAAGACCCATTGGTTGAATTAACATGGCTCCATAGGGAAAATGCTTTTCCCTGTGGTTGATTACTTTATATATTCTATATGACACTGGCACTCTTATATTCTAAAAATAATATATACAAGAGAAAGTTTCTCACATTGTGATTAATTTTTATTATGCAAAAGATGAATTTTGTAAAATGTTCAAGTCACTGTATGTGTAATCTTTTCAGATGAAGGATTCACCATTGGTTCGTACAAGTACAGGTACTAGTTTTGAAGCATCCAGCGCTACGGGTGATGCCGTCAATCTTTACATTACGGATGTCACCTTTAGTGCCATCACTGCTACTACTGCTGTGGCACCACATACAACTGATGCTGAAATGCAAATCGATCCGGTAACGATATTTCAAGTGCGACACTTCGCGAATGCTGCTGTAGTCATGGATGACATTATTGCACCAATGAACGTTGATCATGACTACTCCTATGTGAAGCTTCCATCAGATTCAGTGAGAATAAAGACATTGGTGCAGATGATGCACACTATGTGATAACAGCGACATAACCGAGGGTGACTCAAGCAGCTCCGACACCTATGAGAAAGAGAAGAAGTTTGTCATTCGTGAGAAAAACTTATGTCACTTTTCTGCACCTGCCACACACCAAACAGCCATAAACTGTGACACAGGTTGTACTCATGTCTGATCTGTCAGCCAAGGTCTTTCGGATACTGGGGTGTCTGTCAGAGGAAAGTGTGCTGATTTCTACCCCTGGATGAGTGAAAGGTGAATTGAATATGTTAGGTGTACATGTACTATCAGTCAGAATAAGTAGTGTATTGGTGTATATTTACTGCCAGGAGTGTATTGGAACAGATGGTTGGTGTGCAAGTACTATCAGTCAGAACAAGTAGTGTATTGATACATATGATTGGTGTACATTTACTGTCAGTACAAGTAGTGTATTTGGTAGAGAATGAGACGCTTGGTTTACATTTGCTGTCGGTAGGAACAAGTAGTAGATTCAGTCAGAACAAGTAGTATATTGGATACACATGATTGGTGTACATTTACTGTCAGAAGAAGTAGTGAAATGGTGCAGATTCCAGAATGAGATCATTGGTGTACATGTACTGTTGGTAGGAACAAGTAGTGTATTGGTATGCATGATTGGTGTACATTTACTGTCAATCAGAACAAGTAATATTGTTACACATGATTGGTGTACATTTACTGTCCAATCAAAACAAGTAGTCTATTGCCATTGGTACAGATGATGATGGTGAAACAGTTAAAATGCATTGGCTTTATAAAGATTAATTATTTTCTAAGCTAAACTACCAGTATATTTGATATGTTGTGGCATAATAATGATGTGTGTAACTGTGATATCCATGTTCCAGGTTGTATTTCCCAGTGGTAGAAGTCACTGTTTTAGGTCAATGTTTAGTCTTGATTTCAGTCGTTCTAGTTAGCCTTATTTCTTTGGTAATTGTTTTACTATGTGAATAAACGTTTGATATATTTTATGTTGGTCTCAATATAACTGAAATTGAGTGTAGTGACATGCAAATGCTGCAGGTAATATTTTTGTTGACAGAAGTGGGATATAGATAAGAAGGCATTCACATCATTCAGTTATTAATATTTTAGTGGGAATTTTTGTAGTTTTCCAGGTAGTTTTTCGACCTGCTGCATACTGTGGGTGCCTCACAATTTGTCTATAACAGACTATTAGTACATTCACCTGTGTCAGGTCAATCTCCATAGCTAAACTTTCCTTCAATTCGGTGCAGAATAGACATCACAGATCCTTCCCACATCGCAGGATGGGATTACTTGTCTTGCCTTTCCTGAGCCTGAAATATAATTTGTCAGGGTTAGTTGATAGCACTAATTCCATAATTACCATAATAGTTGCAAAACTGTGAACATTACATACTGTCAGTAGTTAATTACTGTTATTTAAATTATTACATTGCACCAAACAACAAGGTGTTGTGGTGTGCTACAGAGAGGGGTGATTACAAGTACGAATATTAATGTAATCATGATTACAGTAATTATTGCAATCACAATTGCTAATGTAGTCATGATTACAATCATTATTACAATCACGATTACGGTAACATTTAAGAATATATATATATATTCACATAATGAATTAAATAAACCCTCATGTTATTATTGTCATCAATGTTATTCAACACAAAATCAAACACAATATTAAAATACAGTCACGGTACATTACATTTGATTAGATACAAAATAAAGAGAACAGCCTGCTTGCATTGCCATTGTAGTTCGGACCTCGCCCTCGGGCTAGGTAAAAGAAATATGCAGAAAAAATATAATTATTAAAATGGCAATGATTCGATAACAATAAAGTTACAATTGAATTACTGACCTGCCCACGAATCAATGAGTCGGCACGCAAATCATGCAATGACAGCAGACCAACATCTAGCACTGCTCTGTTTGTGCATATCACTACAAAATCATCGTCTTCGCCTTCGTACGGTGATGCAAGCACCAACGCGGTCGGGCACACGGTGCTGCATAGCCATAGCCTAGCCCTAGGCATGGTAGCTTCCTCGGCGCAGCATGATGACTCAACGTAAACGTGCGCAGACATCGGGACGCAATTTCCACAGGTTCACCACATCACATTACCTAGTCAGGAATCGTTTACAGTCAAAGCGCTGTTGTAATTTTTCCTGAATCCAACGTCAACAAAGGCGAAGCCGACCTGGAGTCTGGAGCGTGACTCGCACACTCGGTGACACTTTACGACTGTCAACCGTTGTTTCCATGTGGCCTGTCGAAGTAGACTCTTCGTCTGTGGTTTCCATTTCTCCAAAGATAGACAACTATTACGGAAGTTCAGTAAACCACTAATCGCTAGTAGCAGATCTGGTAAAACTGTCACAAGCGATGCATCTATCTGTCAACAAATAAAAAATAGTTCCGGTATTACGTTATCGCATATTCTCGTTGGTTAGCGTCTCGTGTGTTCGAGAAGTGTGGCGTTTTCCAGGATTTTTTGCGTGTTTTGTTGTAATTTCTTTAACTTTTTTTATTTGGAACGAACAAAAACGCTATTTTGTTCACGTGTGTAAACACTTGTATATATAACAGAGACCCATATCTTTTTTTTCGCTCCAGAATGCCTATTTACGAAATAAATCGCAAAAAATCGAAAATTTACATTGATTAGATATACGCGACTCAAACCACTCGTTTCGACAACAAGATGGCGATACGCAGTGGTGTAATTTGTCGATTTTTGTCTCGAACAAAATCAGTTTTTCAGTTTATCTCATAAATTAGCAGGTATCTGTCACCATTAACGCATAGTTAGATAATATATATTTAAATATACGGCATAACACAAAATTGCTTCAGTTCCCCTTTAAGTGTTACTGCGGGCGGGCCCGTTTGACCTTGTATTTCAGCACAGTTTTTATTTTTGCCCTATTTTGGTGTGTACTTAAATAGGCAGTTAAGTGCGGGGGGTGTCGCTCAGCAGTTTGGGGAGCATAAACCCGGGACTTCCCGGCTGGTGGGCGATCAAGGGTCGGTTATCTGGTTGGAGACTTTTGATTCTTAAATTAATTATTTTAGCACACTTTATGTGTTTGTTTTATAATGTAGTGTACAGCACAGTTTGCCGCCGAGGGTTCCCGTTCAGTGGTGCCATTTGGGGGTGTACTTAAATAGGCAGTTAAGTGTTACTGCGGGCGGGCCCGTTTGACCTTGTATTTCAGCACAGTTTTTATTTTTGCCCTATTTTGGTGTGTACTTAAATAGGCAGTTAAGTGCGGGGGGTGTACTTAACTAGGAAGTTAAGTGTTGCTGCGGGTGGCTCCATTTGACCTTGTCCTTAATCTAGGACAGAATATGTGCCCTTGACCTTAATCTAGGACGGCCTATATGACCTTGGTCTTAATCTAGGACAGTCTATAGGGCCGCTTGGAGTGTTATTTTCTTGGCGCAATTTATTTGGTAGGCGCCCCAGAGGATTTGCGCCTATAGCCCCATCTACTATACTACTGTACATTATTCATTATGTATAAGATTAACAGCAAATTAGTCATTCATAATGATGCAACAATTTGGGACAATATGTAAATTCAAATGCCTATATTTTAATTGTAGCATGATCAGCACATATTCAATTCCGGCTGGAAAATGGCAACATCAACTATGGTCATTGACGTCTAAACAGACAACCTCAACTTCAAAATCACCTTAGCTCAAATTCCAATAAACTAGTATTGCTATCAAAATCATTCAATGTAGCTAAATATATCTTCTGCTAAAACAAACCATTGCAGTCAACATTAGCCCAGTTTTGGTTTGTTAAACAAAACAACTAGTGACGTTTGTTTTTGTAAGTTAGTAAGTAAATATTTGATTAATCTCACTCCCTGTGCACATGCATTAGCATGCAAAACATCAATACATTTTATACATAGACCAATCAAACGTGAGTTATGAGAGACTATAACACACAGCTTGAAAATATTATTAAAACATGTACAATAAATAAATACTTCATTAATTAATACAAATATATGACTGTATGTATAAATACATACATTAATTAATTATTTAATACAAATAGATGACTATGTACAAATAACTACATCAATTAATTAATAAAAACAAATATGCCCAATTATTTTGTGTAATGTTTTTCGTAGGGGGCAGGCACTTTTGTTAACAACATTATCATTAATCGATAAATATATAAATCTGCTCTGTTCGTTCAAATTGTTAAAAGCTGGGTATTGATTTGTGGTATAATCTATTAATTCGTGTCATTCATTCATATAATATATTTAGTGCTGTGTGAATGATGCCATGTTGAAACAGGCTGCAAGTTGGAAATCATGGAGATCCAGGCATCAGGTTGAACAGAAAATCCTTGTACGGCAGAAAGCAAAAGAAGTTGCAGTCGTCACTGACTGCAAAACAGGCAAGTAGATCACTGTACAGCAGAAGTTAAATAGAGATGTAAAATAACGCCAGAGGATAACAAGCACCCGGCAGTGACTATTCTGAAAAGGTGGACTGTTGTGTAGACAAGACCATCAGTTTTTCATAACCACACCACAATAGTCACCCAGTAGTTAATAGAACACGCCAAGTGAGGGAAACTAACTAGAACTTAAATTAGTACAGGTGTACTCGTGATGTTTCGGTACTTTCAAACAAATCGCACTGCTGTTAAGGTATGTCAATAAAATCTTCCATCCTAGATAAATAGTTAAATACTTTATAATTATGGCATTACACATTTTTTTTCATACATTTGCTTATCTTCAAAATCACTTCAGCTCAAATTACTCAAATGCAGTAAACACCACATTAATGTACTCTAACTAAATATAATTTGGAATAAAACAAATTACTGCTAAGTTTATTTGTTATTTACATTGGCATTACAAGCATATATGTGTTAACACAAAATATATTTAGCTCGTGCAATTTATTTCTAATTGCAGAGATATCAAGCTTCGACAATAGAACTACTGTTTTATTCAATTTCTACAGCATCTGATGTTTTACCACTTTTGAAACCAAATCTGTGCTGACAAACTGAAATTTCACCTATAAAATGCATAAAAAAAAGAATAAAGTAAATATACCATAAATAAAACATATTCAGCCATGAGGAGAGCCCCCTACCACACTTTCTCCTCATAACTGTGGTGTAAGCCCCCTACCACACTTTCTCCTCACAACTGTGGTGTAAGGCCCCCTACCACACTTTCTCCTCACACCTGTGGTATAAGCCCCCCACCACACTTTCTCCTCACAACTGTGGTGTAAGGCCCCTACCACATGTTCTCCTAACAACTGGTGTAAGCCCCTACCACACTTTCTCCTCACAACTGCGGTGTAAGGCCCCTACCACACTTTCTCCTCACAACTGCGGTGTAAGGCCCCTACCACACTTTCTCCTCACAACTGCAGTGTAAGGCCCCCACCACACTTTCTCCTCACAACTGTGGTGTAAGGCCCCTACCACACTTTCTCCTCACAACTGTGGTGTAAGCCCCCCACCACACTTTCTCCTCACAACTGCGGTGTAAGGCCCCCACCACACTTTCTCCTAACAACTGCGGTGTAAGGCCCCTACCACACTTTCTCCTCACAACTGTGGTGTAAGCCCCCCACCACACTTTCTCCTCACAACTGTGGTGTAAGGTCCCTACCACACTTTCTCCTCACAACTGTGGTGTAAGGCCCCTAACACACTTTCTCCTCACAACTGTGGTGTAAGCCCCCCACCACACTTTCTCCTCACAACTGTGGTGTAAGGTCCCTACTACACTTTCTCCTCACAACTGCGGTGTAAGGCCCCTACCACACTTTCTCCTCACAACTGTGGTGTAAGGCCCCTATCACACTTTCTCCTCACAACTGTGGTGTAAGGCCCCTACCACACTTTCTCCTAACAACTGGTGTAAGCCCCCCACCACACTTTCTCCTCACAACGGTGGTGTAAGGCCCCCACCACACTTTCTCCTCACAACTGTGGTGTAAGGCCCATATCACACTTTCTCCTAACAATTGGTGTAAGGCCCCTACCACACTTTCTCCTCACAACTGTGGTGTAAGGCCCATACCACACTTTCTCCTAACAACTGATGTAAGGCCCCCACCACACTTTCTCCTCACAACTGTGGTGTAAGGCCCCTACCTCACTTTCTCCTCACAACTGGTGTAAGGCCCGTTGTGCAACATTTCCATCAACCCCCCCCGCACATCATGAAAGGCGGTAGATCTATCTCTTATTGTGCACTCTTACTTGTCACCTCTGAATGTGTAACGGTGTGAGTGCACAACTAAGCAGCAAGTTGGAGAAGAGAAGAACCAAATACCCCATATCATGGAAGTCCCAGCTGTTGCAGACTATGGAAGTCCCAGCTGTCACAGACCATGGAAGTCCCAGCTGTCACAGACCGTGGAAGTCCCAGCTGTCACAGACCATGGAAGTCCCAGCTCTCACAGACCTTGGAAGTCCCAGCTCTCACAGACCGTGGAAGTCCCGACAGTTACACACCGTGGAAGTCCCTGCTGTTGCAGACCATGGAAGTCCCGGCTGTCACAGACCGTGGAAGTCCCAGCTCTCACAGACCGTGGAAGTCCCAGCTGTCACAGACCATGGAAGTCCCAGCTGTCACAGACCTTGGAAGTCCCGGTTGTCACAGACCATGGAAGTCCCAGGTCTAACAGACCGTGGAAGTCCCGGCTGTCACAGACCGTGGAAGTCCGGGCTTTATCAGACCGTGGAAGTCCCAGCTGTCACAGACCGTGGAAGTCCCGGCTGTCACAGACCTAGGAAGTCCCGGCTGTAACAGACTGTGGAAGTCCCGGCTGTCGCAGACCGTGGAAGTCCCGGCTGTCACAGACCTTGGAAGTCTCAGCTGTAACAGACCGTGGAAGTCCCTGCTGTCGCAAACCATGGAAGTCCCGGCTGTCCCAGACCGTGGAAGTCCCTGCTGTCACAGACCATGGAAGTTCCGGCTGTCACATACCGTGGAAGTTCCGGCTGTCACAGACCATGGAAGTCTCAGCTGTAACAGGCCGTGGAAGTCCCAGCTGTCGCAGACCGTGGAAGTCCCGGCTGTCACAGACCTTGGAAGTCCCGGCTGTAACAGGCCGTGGAAGTCCCAGCTGTCGCAGACCGTGGAAGTCTCAGCTGTAACAGACCGTGGAAGTCCCAGCTGTCGCAGACCGTGGAAGTCTCAGCTGTCGCAGACCATGGAAGTCCCAGCTGTCACAGACCATGGAAGTCTCAGCTGTAACAGGCCGTGGAAGTCCCAGCTGTCGCAGACCGTGGAAGTCCCAGCTGTCGCAGACCGTGGAAGTCCCGGCTGTCACAGACCTTGGAAGTCCCGGCTGTAACAGACTGTGGAAGTCCCGGCTGTCGCAGACCGTGGAAGTCCCAGCTGTAACAGACCGTGGAAGTCCTGGCTGTCACAGACCTTGGAAGTCCCGGCTGTAACAGACTGTGGAAGTCCCGGCTGTCGCAGACCGTGGAAGTCCCAGCTGTAACAGACCGTGGAAGTCCCGGCTGTCGCAGACCGTGGAAGTCCCGGCTGTCACAGACCTTGGAAGTCCCGGCTGTAACAGACTGTGGAAGTCCCGGCTGTCGCAGACCGAGGAAGTCCCAGCTGTAACAGACCATGGAAGTCCCAGCTGTCGCAGACCGTGGAAGTCCTGGCTGTCACAGACCATGGAAGTCCCTGCTCTCACAGACCGTGGAAGTCCCTGCTTTCACCAACTGTGGAAGTCCCAGTTGTCACAGACCTTGGAAGTCCCGGCTGTCGCAGACCGTGTAAGTCCCAGCTGTAACAGACCGTGGAAGTCCCAGCTGTCACAGACCGTGGAAGTCCCGGCTGTCACAGACCTTGGAAGTCCCGGCTGTCACAGACCTTGGAAGTCCCAGCTGTCACAGATCTTGGAAGTCCCGGCTGTCACAGACCGAAGGACATAACAGTAGAACATCCTAATAACACAAACCACAAGACAGGCGGAATGGTATCAAAGACAGGTCTGAGTAAATGTCAAGTAAAAGTTGGTTGATCTTAATAGTGAGGTTCCACTCTACATATTATGATGTTGATTTATACTTTATATTAATGATACTGGTCATTGATTACAGAGTTTCTGAGATTAAGAAATTCAGAAGTAAAATGGCATATTAATATTTTTTTTGACTTCAGAATTGTTATTATCAATTATATTTTTAAATTATCCATGCAGATTCAGCCAATAACAAACCATGTTTAAACTGAAACAGAAGTCATGGTTTTGGGGCTATGCACGTAAAAGCGCAACCTATAACTACCAGATGACATGCCAAAATATGCTACATTTGGTGTGATATTCTTATCTTAGTTGCAATCGGTAACAATTGTTGATTTTAGTAACTCTTGTTGATGCATAGGCCCAAAACCGTGACTGATGTTTCCCTTTAAAGTGC
This sequence comes from Lamellibrachia satsuma, assembly GCA_033239005.1. NCBI lineage: Eukaryota > Metazoa > Annelida > Polychaeta > Sabellida > Siboglinidae > Lamellibrachia > Lamellibrachia satsuma. The sequence continues at coordinate 442,106 of BSQZ01000124.1, read as the reverse complement.
CACTGATGTGGTGGCTGCAAGTTCTAATTCTTTTTGAAACAGCAATGTTTAGACAAAATAGAAAAACTTTCATAGTAATTCCATCCACAACTTTACACATACATTATATATTTGTCACTGAATGTGATAATTCACAGCGATCTCACAGCTGGTTCTTGTAGGACTGAACGTTTTTTATTTGGCTAAGAGTTGCACAGAATTAAAACTTGCACCAACCATGTCAGTGGCATAATATACCTTGCCAGTTGTTCAACAGAAAGCATGAGTCACTCACTAAACACAAAGCTATCATTTTGCTTCAGCTGAACTGCCTTGACGTGGAAGCACAGATATACGACAGAGGCAACAGACACAAGCACTTCACCGAAGATGTCATCACGACTCAGACACGAACCACTTCACAGATACAAGACGTCTACACCACTTGGACAAAAACACGAACTACTTCAGTGAAACAAAGAAGACGCAATATCATTGTGAGAAGACAAATATTTGTCACATCTTAAAGAATCTACATAATCTATGTATACACTTTAATTTATTACCGTCGCTCAAAAACTGTTGAAGCATCAGTATGTGTTCCGTAATGAGGCTCTAGTGATGAACCTCTGCAGGAATCATTCATGCGATACATGTGAAGAGTCGTGCAGAGATTAAATGCAATAACAACTGGACATGCTGCAACAAACAAGGAGAACAATGACATTGTGACAATCACTGAGATTCACAGAAACATTTGTGGTGGCCTTGATGGCTATGTGAACAATAACAACTGGACACGCTGCAACAGACATGGAGAACAATGACATTGTGACAGTAAACTGAAATTACATTGTGACAGCCACACATATACACAGGAACACTTGTGGTGGCCTTGATAGTTATGTGAACAATAACAACTGCAGACGCTGCAATAAACAAGGAGAACAATTGAATTGAAAGTTTGAATTGAATTGAATTGAAAGTTTGAATTGAATTGAATTGAAAGTTTAAAAACAACACCATAATACAGGTGCATAGTATGGTGTGCTGTTGTTGCTGAAGGGACATAGCTGAAGTCATGTGACGAATAAGGTCCTGTGCCCTTCTCAAACTAAATAAATGCAATACATGTAAAAATAAAGTACAAAATAGCATCCACAATTTTTTTATAAATTTATTTCAGTGGTGCTTGTGCTATTTTTTAGATTAACTTAATTTAGCATCACTTCCAGTTAAACGTTTATAAATGTGCTGTAAGTAATGACAATTTTAATGTGTTTTTTTAATTGTATTAAACTTGGCAGCTGAGTTATTTCATTTGTTAAACTGTTCCACATTTGTATACCTTTGACAGTGAGTGACAATAGTCTGAGGGTGGTGTTTTTGTTTAATATAAAACAGTTTGCTTTGTCTGGTACCATACATATGTATAGCTTCGGTTGGTTTAAAGAATGCTTGAACACGACCATTTAAAGAGTGATTATTTGCTTTACAGAGTATAATGATAATCTTGCATGCAACTAAGTCATGAAGTTTAAGTATTTTTGAGGTATGAAAAAATGCAGATGTATGATCATGGTAATTAAGGTTATAAATAATCTGTATAGCTTTTTTCTGTAACATAACTAATTTCCTGAGTCTGGGTTGATAAGTACTACCTCATATCTCACAGCAATATGACATGTGGTTCAACAAGTGATTGATATAATGTGTTTAATGCTTCACAATCAAGAGCGTGCATATTTTGCTCTGCTTTTTGATACTTTTGTTTCAACCATTTTTATTTGTTCACTCCTTGTTAGGTTTTCATCAATAGTTACTCCAATGAATTTTGTATGTGTTACCTGCTCACTGTTTGTTCCATTCAAAGCTATATGAACATCTGTTCTAGTCTGATTTTTATTGTTAAACATTATAACATTTGTTTTGTTCACATTGAGCGATAATTTGTTCGCTCTGAACCACAGAACTAGTTGTCTTAGTTCGTTGTTAACTATATTGGTTACATCATCAATATTACTAGCCGAGTAAATTTGTTTAGTATCATCTGCAAATAGAATAGTGTGAAGTAGTTTGGAAACATCACACATGTCATTTATGTACAAGATAAATAGTAATGGGCCAAGGATTGATCCTTGTGGGACTCCACACTTTATTACTGTTATTTTAGCATACATATTGTTTACGGTTGGATAAATCACTTTGTATCCGTTCCAGAGCCAAACCCCTTATTCCATAGCATTGCAATTTACTTAGCAATATGTTGTGGTCAACGGTGTCGAAAACGTTTTTAGATCAATAAAGACACCAATCGTACTTTGGGATTCATCCATTGCAGAAGTAATCTTTTCGACAAATTCAGCTAGAGCTAGTGAGGATGAATTATTACTTATGAAGCCATATAGCCCATCTGACACTACGAGTTGTGCTTCAATGAAATATGTTACCCTTTTTTAAAATATTTTTTTAAATTGGTATACAAAAGATAGAGGTCTATAATTAGAAAATTTAAATCCATCACCTGACTTAAATACAGGAATGATTTTTGTCAATTTCATATTCTTTGGAAATGATCCGCAGATCTGTTAAAAATGTGTGTTAGCGGTTTTACAATTTACTTTGTTACATGCTGAACTGTTTTCATGCTGATCTCATCGTGTCCCTATGAAGTTTTACTTTTGCACCCAGATACAATATCAAGTACTTCTTGCTCAGTAACTGGGTATATATACACTGACTGTGATACGTTTCTTTTACGAAGCCAGTGGGCTTTGTTACTGGGCAGGGTTCTATAAGGTTTGATAAATTGGTACCTAATTCAACAAATGGCATTGTGACAGTCACTGAGATTTACAGGTACACTTGTGGTGGCCTTGATGGCTTTGTGAACATTATTGTGTTATTCTTGGTCTACAAACGTGGAAGCACTGTATATATATATATATATATATATATATATATATATATATATATATATAGTAAATAATATCACGTCATCGTTCATGAATTTTTTTTTCATATGTATCAAATTCGGTGTACTGTTTAAGGTTTTTTAAATAGCTTTTAAATAAAACAAGAGTTTTGCAATCTAAGCCGTAGTATCTTAATTTATTTAGTACTATTGAATGGTCAATATTATCAAATGCCTTGGATATGTCAAGAAAAATATTAATTGGTAGGTAATTTCTATCCACTCCACTGTTGAATGATTAAGTCTAAATCCATACTGATTATCAAAAAATAGCCTAGAATCAATAAAAAAGCAGGTAACTGATTGTGGATGATTTTCTCTAAGATTAGAAATAGTTGGAATGAGAGAAATAGGCCTATTCTTTTTGAATAATGTAGGGTCATCGTTCTTGAAAATGGGAATTACTTTTGCAATTTTAAGTGTATCAGGAAATGTGCCTGTCTTTATGACGTGGTTACTTACTAAGGTTAAGGATTTAATTATTGCAGTTTCTTCATTAACATTCTTAAATTTTAACACAGATTTAACTTGTGTATTTATGTAGTAGTCATATTTTTTGTATCCTTTATATTGAATGCTTTCTGCAATAGTTTGACCTATGTTTGTAAAATAGTTATTGTTGTTGTTTGCAATATAATTATTTTTTTCAGTTATACTGGTACAATTTACTTTAAGAATTGTCAAGGATGTTTTCTTTCCTTTATTTTTTTAAAGAATTTCATTGATGGTTTTTCAAGTAATTTTTATATCATTTTTGAATCGGTTAAACCATGATTTAAAATAAATTTGTTTAGCTGCATGAATATTTCTTTTTAATATGGAGTTGTACGTTTTGAGAATAGTGTTGATGGTCTCATAATCAGGTGAATTAGGGTCAGACATTTGTAATTGTTTACAAAGTGTGTCCGATATTTAAAAGATTTTAGCAGCCCTTGAGTGATCCATGTCGAATTTTTATGTTTGTATTTATAACATTTTATTATTTTAATTGGCATGTACTTATTTTTTGCGCGCATAATGTCTTAATGCATTATGCTATAATTTAAATTGGGGTCCTCATGTTGATGTTTATGTAGTTTGTTGTAACAATTATAAAGATCAATTTCAATTTTGACTTTCGGCATGGCTTCTTCACTTTGTGTATAATAATTTATATAAATTTGGGAGGAAATACTACTTTTGGAATATTGTCTAGAAAAAAAAATAAGGTTGATGATCTGAAAATGTTTTTTTTGGTGAAAATCCCAGCAATGCTTTCTAATATGGATTTAATTAGCTTACAAAACAAGTTATCTATCAGTGTTCCATTGGTTCTAGTGAAACGAGTTGGGAATGTAATTTGAGGGTAGAGACTATGTGATATTAAAGTATCACAGAAATCGCAATAAATTATGTTCTCATTTATGTTAAGTAAATTTCTATTAAAGTTCCCAACTATAATGAGATTATTACTGCTATTTTCAGAGATGATATAACTGACGAAAATGCATCAATGAATTTTGCAAAAGTTTCTTTGCATGTTCTTGGAGGTCTATATATATTTCCAGTGGTCACTTTCTTTGATAAACTATTTCCAGTTACTTTAGTCATTACCCTTCCCTGTGTTCGTGCGTATTTAGATCCATTTTTACATCAGATTTATAATTATTGTCCACATATATTAGTAACCCTCCTTTGTTGCTACACTTTTTTCCCTGTGTTATACAGTTATATCCATTTAAACAAAATTGAGAGCAATCATCATTATCAGTCTTCCACGTCTCTTGTAAACATATTACGCTAAATTTAAAGTTTATACTACGTTAGTCCTCTACGACTATTTCAAGTTAATTACATTTTGCAAATAATTACGTATGCATTTGATTGCGCATTTGATTGTGCATTTGACAAATCAAATGCTTGTGGGTCGCATTCAAATGCAAATGTTTAAGGTAGGCATTCAAATGCAAATGCATTTACAATTTCACGGAGGCATTCGACTACTCATTCAAATGCGCATTCAAATGCATTTGTGTTTGTTAACAAGCCTGGACTAATGATATATCTGATCCAGACATTGGCATAGTATACTTGTTAGACTTTCAAGTCTATAATTTTGTCCATCTGATTTAACCACATTAAGATGATCAAGGTTTTTTAATCGTTTCCTCATTGATAGGCCATTTTTCCAAGTTGTGTCTTCATTCCACTGGTGGAATAAGAGTGATGTCATGATCTGGCTCTACAGTAAAACATTCTTGAAACAAGGCGTCCCAAGACATTTGACTTTTCTCTATAAAAAATATGCAAATCTAGATTTAAGATCATTAGTATACATGTACGAGTCTGTAAAATGTTCCCCGTTCTTGGTTTTAAAGATCATTTCTAAACTGCTTGACGGTTCGACTTAATTTCTGTTGCTAGCTTCGCAAATTCCTTCTGTATCCTCCTCGATAATTTACAACCTTTATTTCTGGCATTGCAATATTCAATATATAGTATTTCCCTTCTTTTGTCTCCATGTAACTCTTCCATAAACTTTGTTTCTTTATAATTTTCTTTACCGATTTCTTTTCTATGTACAATTTTTGTACTGTCAAAGTTAATCCACTTTAGCCGCCATTCCCTGCCCAGATTGGCCGCTTGCTAGTTCATGCTAGTTAGGTCAACTAGTGGCGTCTCTCGGGCTCAAAACAAGTTCAGACACAATTTAAAGTTGTGCGATATAGCCTATCAATCGCCGCAACAGATTTACCTCTCTGTTGTGGAGATTCTAATTAATCAGCTAACAGAGTAATATAACAGGGAGGTGCACCGTTTGAGTTTGTTGGCATATGTAGAAGTTTGGCACTGTACAACATAACAACTGTGGTACAATTTTATTGTTGATCAGATTCGAAGTATTGTTTACAATTAATGGTACGTCATGCTATATGCATCTTTTTGGCAAATTCGTGGTTGATTGTATTGGTATGAATATCAGTATGTGAACGGGTATTAAGGTCATGACAGGATTGATTTGGATAAAAAGTTGAACGAATTTCAGTTCCAGTAATTTAAGGATGTTTCTTACCTTCACAACTTTAGTCTTTAAAGAGATTATGTGTGTGCATTGCATTTACTTAACGTATTATTAATTATTATAAATTGTTTTTGAAGTGTGATTTTTCTGTCACATTTAAAGCTCCATGTCATTATGTCATAGTTTAAGTGTGCTGTCATTAATTAATTATATCACATCAATGTTATATGTGATTGGTGGGCAATATGGAACAAGACAGACACATTCATCTGATTTTTCTTATGCGTAGGTTCCATAATGCCATTGAAACCACCCTGAACATCACCGAGAACCCTTATTCAACAACATAGGTGTATTAAACGATCAAACAGCGCTCTTTGCGCAAGATTTTTCCATTGCAAATGCAACAAATATCGTCCATCATTCGTGTTCAGAATCACATGACTGATAAGGTGCAGTTCTGTTATTAAAACATAAACTGGACTTTGAAAATGGGCGCGTGCGTGCGAGCATTTCAAAACCATCATGACGTCTGTCTTCCTGCTTTACCCAAGGATATTATTTTAATAGGCCGTGACAAAGAAAACAATCGTCTTTGCGTGCGTCTAATATATTTTATTTGAAAAAACATTTTATTTCCATGACTAGTACTGTTTGTACACCAGTTCTTAAATAATTTGATGTATCAAGGAGATATGCATGAGCAACACAACTGCATTGTATACTCTGCTTAGGTTTAACGAAAGAAACCTTGATAACACATTGGAAACAAGAAATTGTTGGTACAGGTCATTTAATAATTACACCAACATATATAATTATACATGAATATCGATGAGATAGCTTAATAGCTAACACCAACACACTCATTCGGAAAACAACGGTATACGGGTATATCGATGAGAAACAGCTTAACAGCTAACACAAACATTATCATCGAGAAAAAAAACAATTATTAAACGACAAGTAAAATTAGCGAAGGTGGGCCGGTCATTTGTCTACCAAAATATGCAAATTAACGTATTGGGTACCAGAGTAACAGTAAGCATAAAATAAAACATAATATTGTTACAAACATACTGCACAGCCATCATGTGTGCAAATACAATTATGCGCGAAGGTGTGCTAAAAACATTCACAAGTAGGAAAGCGTTAGAAAACAATGCAGATTGTCACAAATAAAAAGATCAACATACTGCATACCGATTATGTACGCAGAATATACACGCCAAACCATCTAAAACTATACAGGAAAAATCACAAAAAAGAAAACGTCAATACACGATACAGATTGCTTAAGACAAGCTAATAAGCAATATGACAAATTCGAATGTGTACATACAATTCACACATGATAACGTGGTAAGCATCAGTAGAACAGTGTGGGTTACAAGGGGAGGACAGTGGGGGTAGCAAGGAGAGGACAGTGGGGGTAGCAAGGGGAGGACAGTGGGGGTAGCAAGGGGAGGACAGTGGGGGTAGCAAGAGGAGGACAGTGGGGGTAGCAAGGGGAGGACAGTGGGGGTAGCAAGGGGAGGACAGTGGGGGTAGCAAGGGGAGGACAGTTGGGGTAGCAAGGGGAGGATGACGGGAGGAACAATTCCTTGTGTGCTGAAACACGTCTCACGATAATCAGATTTACAGCGCACAGAACGTCGTGTTTTCCTGTCGTCTGTCCGTAGCGACAATTGGGGGTCGTCAGTGAAAGTGTGAGTACGACAAGGTAGACCGTCATAAATATACTTGACGAGTCAGACAAGTTGCCCGCAAGTCGAGCTTGACGTCTTCAACGAACTGTGGCAAGCGACTCTTCAGGACTTATGTCATCACCTTTGGGAACAAGGACAATTATTTGAATTGCCAGTATGCAAACCAAAATGTCCCCACAGTAGGTCTACCTGGATATTTGTCTGATTATTAATTTTAAAGGCTCTTTCTCGGGAACAAAATACGATTTTGCACCGTTTTGCTTTAATTATCGCTGAAACTTCAATCAGGTTAGTCCACAACAAGTTATTCAATTCAACGTTACATGCCACTGTGTAGGTGTTTGCACCACTTATGTGCCAGCTGCAAATTAGCTCGTCCAATGTAGGTATGTTTGTTCTGTCCACGGATCTGGAGAATAACAGCATTATAACAGGTCATTGGTCAGGGTACAAAACGTTCTTGGCCGTGAGGTGCATAATCAATGTTACACAAAACCAACCCATTCACTTTTTGTGTCTACACTGCATCAGAGAAATATTTCTTCAGTTCCCGTCGTTTTGTATAGTCATGCTGTGTGCCTGCTGCAGATCTGATCACGTTGTAGACGGCGATAAACAGCCGTGGAAGTTCTCCGTCTAGGAAACAGTACGGGTTCCCAAGCATCTGCTGTGCTCCATTTGATCTGCAACACAGTTTACAAGTATAGCTATGTGTTTGTATGCGAATATATGCAAATATACATACGCCTACAAGCACAAACACGCACGCGCACAAACGCGCACAAACACGCACGCGGAAGCACTCATGACAAATACACAACTGATAATTGTGATTATTAAAAAAAAGTGGAATCCCGCAAACAAAACAAAGATGTAATTAAAATATTCCGAGTTTTCAATTTTAGTCGCAATATCTTAGGGACTTGATAAATGGCAATAGTATAGGGGTGGATATTAAGTGGGGCTCCACTATATAAACCAATGTTCGCTATAATAATGAATATTCATTATTATATAATGCACTACTCTCGAACTTATGTCCAACATTGCCCAAGGAAAAGTTGATTAAAAGCACACACGGCCATATTAAATGTATTCTATACTAGCAAAAATAATTTAATTTGTTATATGTTGTATTATTTATTTTGTTAAAATAAACATCTTCTTTGAACGTCGTGTTAGGATACAAATAACTTGGTTGTTTGTATTTACAATACACTAGAACATTGAAAAACGTGAAACACTGCTTTCAATAACATGTAGCTGTTTTAATTACTAGTATATCTACACAATGCAATGTTGTATTGAAAAGTAAAATACATAATGTTCATGTAACGACGTTGAAATGGATACATCGTTATTGATGACAACTGGCTTAGTAAACATTTTGTCTCAATATCGCAATCCCAATGTGTTTGATAGGTTGTGCATATATTCGGAAAGTATCTATCAAAACATTGTTACAATTGCTTACCAATACGTTTTTAAGTGATATTCAAACGGTTTTTCCTTGCAGTAGCATTCTTTATTTCAAGTGAAATATGAAACCCATGCTGGAATTTCCAATATTTCATTATTATATTTATAATGGACTTTACTGGAAACTGAAACGTACAGCGAGGCAAAGTGGTGATTGAGGTTCCTGATTGTTCTCAGAAGTTTGGTCATCGCTTCCACGTAGTTCGGGCGAGCAAAATCAGCCAGAAAGGTCCTGTCTGTCTTGTACTGTCTATCTAAGAACAACTTCATCTTGTCACAAAGGAATATCTACAATTAATGGAAAAACATGTAACGATACTAGGCAAAATAAAATATTCTGGTTAATTACTAAGCAAAGACTGTGAACCGTCATTACTTTAAAACAAGAACAGGTCACTCTAGCAAACATATATGCGCACCACCCTTAATATATCGTGTGTTTGTAGTATAATAAAATTGTACTCTAAATAAAATTGCTACCCCCTGTTGGTAAAACATGATGTAGTAACATATGTATAGGTAAGCTGCTTACATTTGACTAAAGGATTTCGAAACACTTAAATGCCTCAATTATCTTCTTCTCTTACAATTATCAATTATCTTCCAACTTAACGCTTTGACATATTAAGATCGCTTAATGACAATTAATGACACCCGAATAAATCATCAAAATAAAAATCGTTTTATAGTTGTGGATATTTTGTTTATATGTTCCCGTGATATATCCTATTATGATACATTTCCCTTTACTCACTTCCTTTATAGCTTTATTGTTTTTTATCCATTTTGTTTATGTTTGAAATTCAGTACATTAATTCAATAGTTAATATTGAATTTAATGTATTTATATTACATAAAACAGTTTCATAGCAATCTGCTTCATTTTCTAATGTTAATTCATAAGAATAAATTATTATATATATATATATATATATATATATATATATATATATATATATATATATATATATATATATATATATATATATATATATATATATATATATATAGAATAATTTCCCATCCCTTTCTTCATATTCGATTACTCCTAAACATTACGTCTCCTATCAGTCTTAGTTTAGTATATCCCATGTCAATGTTGGCTCATGATTCGTTTATACTTATTATGTGAGGGTCAGCATCTGTTACCATAATATTTAATTTGCTTGTCTTATTTACTATGTTCCTTGCACGTAAATACACGCTTTGATATTCAGCTTCAGAAATGTTTTCCGGACATATGTTGCTGGTTTGTATGTACTAGTGGCGCCGTGTCCTGTTTGAGGCATCTCAAAGTAACCATCATGCGCTTCTAGTTTAAACAATGTTTGCTACTAAAATGTGTTTGATGCTACCCATGCCACTGTCGACTGTTCCCAAGACTTCATCCACAAACACTGCTGCACCCTTTCCATTTAGATGAAGTTCATCCCTAATGAACATGTCAGCCTTCCCAACTTCCTCCTGCCAACAACGCTGCTAAACTGCCATCCTCGGTGGCGTCTGATGCGAACATCTGCTGTGATAATGATGGTAGTCAAAGTGGCGGGAATTAGTCACTCAATTGTGTAACTTAAACAAAATAGTGGCATATCTAATGCAACGTTTTTTTTATTGTGATTTCCACATGAGATTAACACTCATGGCAATGACACATACAGTGTTCTGATAATCACCAATTCGAATGTTATCCTACTCCTAGACGTTTTGCCTTTCTGGCACCAAAGTTTCAGGGGTTCACCTACGACCCTATGTTCGGGACGTCTCCGTTTTATTTCTTTCGAAATTCACTATTACCATTTCTACGAACAATCAAATTACCCTTTGTAGTTTTTGCGTTCAACTGACCGCAACGTTATCCGAACAATTAAGTGAGTTTTGAAAAGTCATGCTTCTTTTCTTCGATGTTCCGAAGTTACGTACCACTATGGCAGGACCTGGCTAGACGCACCAAGTAACAATGCATATATGGTGCTTCTAGCGACGCTTTGCCCTTGAGTTACGTAAGTACCAAGCATACATGGATATTTCTGTGATAACGTTGTTTAATATTGTTATCGTGACAATCACTTAACTTAATCACTTAACTACCATGTTATCTCGTCCGGAGGATAGGCACGTTTGCTTGTTCCTCTATGGAAATGTGCAGCTATATTATTCAATCAAATATGTATCGTGTTCTTATTCAGTGTTGTTATGTACCCCTAAATCACCGTGCGAAGCTTGGTGACAGACAAGTTCCGGTTTGGACTGATAATGGCTGGTGCATGTTATTCACCAAATCTGACATAATTTTTTACACGTGATATAAAACACAAATCAAATAATTTTACATTTTAATGTTAAATCAGAAAGTAACTATGCACATACCAGTGCACAGTTAAATAAGTAAGTTAATAAAATGTTGAAACTCTTCTTTGTTATTATCATTGACCATAATCAGCCGCGCTCGAAGGGTTATAGTACAAACTACTGCAGTAGGTAATTCTAATAATAAATATGCCTTCCCATGTGTGTGTGTGTGTGTGTGTGTGTGTGTGTGTGTGTGTGTGTGTGTGAGTGTGAGTGTGAGTGTGAGTGTGCGTGTGCGTGTGCGTGTGCGTGTGCGTGTGCGTGTGCGTGTGCGTGTGTTTGTGTTTGTGTGTGTGTGTGTGTGTGTTTGTGTGTGTGTGTGTGTGTGTGTGTGTGTGTGTGTGTGTGTGTGTGTGTGTGTGTGTGTGTGTGTGTGTGTGTGTGTGTGTGTGTGTGTGTGTGTGTGTGTGTGTGTGTGTGTGTGTGTGTGTGTGTGTGTGTGTGTGTGTGTGTGTGTGTGTGTGTGTGTGTGTCTGTGTGTACGACACACAATGTAGTTTATCTGCAATCATGTGCTAGAAAACAAAATAACATTTTGGGTGGTTAGATAATATGTTAGCTTTACCTACCAGTAACATGTATTGATGATGTTTATATTTGTACTTACCCAATCGTGCCTATTTGGGAAAACGCATACGTCCGTGTTATCAATTTCCTGTGCCAAGCGCGTTTTTGGCTGAACATGACTGTAAACAGAACAAGTGAGACAAATTAAAATAAGCATTGAACAAACATGCAAATAAAGTAATTAGCTAATGCCAACATAATTGACATTTTTGTCTAGACAATTTGAGGACATTCGTATCTATATCGTGTATGTGTGTGTGCTTGCGTGCGTGCGTGCGTGCGTGCGTGCGTGCGTGCGTGTATCATTACAACGTTATGCAATTTGGGAAAATAGGTGGATTGACTAGGACATTTGGGACAGGTAAAGTAATTAAAATAAAGTAATGTAATGCTTTATTTAGACCCATAACAATTATGCCAAGTACAATCGTATACATACATAGATACATACATAAAATACTATGGTAATTTCACTGAATAAAAAACCCACAAAGATAAACAAGTTTATGTATTATATTCGAATGTTATAAAAAAGGACTATTTAAAAGAAAATAAGACAAAACATGTAAGTATGGGTCAGGGAAACTCCTCCTAAGACCAGGCTTGGTCGATATCACAGAGATCCACCTTGTATAATAACTTATTATTACATGCACATTAACTAGTTATTTATTAAAAATAATTATTCATTATTGCACTTAATATAAAACTAATGCGTATGTTATTTTAATATTTCGAAATATATATATATATATATATATATGTGTATATATATATATATATATATATATATATATATATATATATATATATATATATATATATATATATATATATATATATATATATATATATATATATATATATATATATATATATATATATATATATATATATATATATATATATATATATATATATATATATATATATATATATATATATATATATATATATATATATATATATATATATATATATATGTATATATGTATATATATATATATATATATATATATATATATATATATATATATATATATATATATATATATATATATATATATATATATATATATATATATATATATATATATATATATATATATATATATATATATATATATATATATATATATATGTTGACATATAAGGAAGTTTGATACTGTGCACTCTCCTTACTGTTGCTCTAAATACTGTTATGCTGCATATGGGATGTTGTTTAATAGTGTGTAAACTGTATTTTATAAGTATGTTTAACTGTTTGATGAAAAAGGGGTATGTGTGTGTGCATTTTGCTTACTTATTCTTATTATTCTAACCGTTTTCTGTTGGATACATATCATTTAGTTTGCATTTAGATGGGTATACTAATGGTTTACCGACTGATATTTAATATCAACAATAGAAACTAATGCAAACACATATTACGATCATTGAGTTATATAATTAAATATAGGGCATTGTGGGTGTGTGAATTTCATTGTCATATCAAATGTCCTAAATGTCCAGTGAAAGGTAGTAAACGTGATTCGTCAGGCAGAAATAGAAAACAAAAATGCCGACCAGGCCCGATGGAGGACAAGCTGCCCCTGACTATTCGTCCTCTTTCTGCAGCTACACATGCACAAACATATCAGGATGAGGGTATAGCAGCATATGAATCGGACTAGAGTGGCTCGGCTATTGTGAATCCGATAGTTTTTAGGGTTGGAGATTGCCGCAAATATATAAACGTTCAACTCCTATGTTCGCATATGTAAGCAGGAAATAAAACCAAATTAAATCAAAATATATTGAGTATTATATTTTATAATGTTTTATGTTTTAATAAGTGTTCTTAAGATGAGTTTGGGCAGGCAACTTTTCAGGGAAAGGCAAAGGTTGTTGGTCCAGCTGCCGAGCAACTTTTCAGATGAAGACGATACACTGCTCCTCGACATCATTTCTAAACACTTTTACTGGCGTTTCTCGTGATTATTTTTAAAGCATGTTGGAGACATTTAACACAAATAGGATCATGTGATTTTATTACAATAATGGCTACTGGGTGAATTCGATATGTAGTGTAGACAAAGGTGCAGCGTGTCCGCACACATCATTATTGACCAAACCTCGTAGTATTTGGTTTCAAAACTGTGTGTGTTATACGGTAGCATTTAAGTCACACATCAACACTTGAACCTGCGAATTGAACTCGTTAGTGACAATAAGAAATTGCAAACTAAAACGATGCTCACTCCTACAGTAACACATGCACATCGGTGTGCTTATGCAATTTTTTTTATTATTATTGTTATTGTATAAATAAATGGTACTGCCATAGACTGTGTGTGGGGAAACACTGATAATTTTCTTTCTCGGGTCTTTCGGGTCATATCCGCATAGGTGTGTGCGGAAATGTCCCAGTCGTGTACGGGTATGCTCCAATGCAGTAAGATAATTTACGTAACGTGACGGCATGATGCATATTATGTTATTAGAAGTTCGCCCTTTTATATACAGATAAATTATTCATTATGTGTCATATGATTTACGCCGTTAGCGGGTACTGATAACTAATCTGGGAGGGAGAGCGAGGCAGGGATGAAGGCAGGGAAGAGGAAGGCAGGGAAGCAGGGAAACAGGGAGAGAAGGAGGGAGGGGAATTAGTTGTACATACAACAATGCTTACCTATTCTCTACCTCAAGCATGTTGCCAACGGCACACAGAAACTCGTTTCGTGTCGCATTACTCCATAGGTAGGGGTGTCTGGAATAACACACCAAGAACATAAATCAAAACAAATATAATGCGTAACATTGTACTGCCCGCACTGGCTGCATTGTCACGGCCCTTGTTGCACTAGTGGTCCTAAATGAGAGAATAATTCATGGAACAAAAACAACAAAACAAGGCAATCGACATATATTAAAAAGGTTGAAAAGAGGTGCTGCCTTCATGTGATCACCTAAACATTGATGTTATAGTGCACATATTTTTTACTGACTTGTCGACAGCTCTGAATAATAAAAATTATCTTTAGACATAACAAAATGCATGCCATTTCAAAAGACACACAAACACACACACACATTGCGCTTGATTATTGTGAGTAATCAAAGACTTTAGCAATATTTCGCAAGATTTTACAAGATTGCCATCCAAGACAAAGGTCCAGATGGCAAGTGGCCATTTTTCACCTATCTGCCCTCCTGAGATCTTTGTCCACTTTGTTCTTAACATATTCACGCTGCTTGCATTTACACAATCTGTAGATAATTTGTTCCAATAATTACTTGTCTTCTATGAGAACGAGTGATTCCTGATATCTGACCTACACTGATCCTTTTTATTATGTTACCTCGTGTCCTCTAGTTATATTATATTTTTAAGTGAGAACACATTTTTATCAATATCTAACTTCCTTGTCCCTAGGGTGGTAAAATCATCTTCTTTTAGGCGTTTTACATAGATAATGGTCTCTCAGTTGTGGAATCATTTTAGTTGCTTTCCTCTGAAATCTAACTGTTGCTTTATGCAGCAGTATAATTAACCCTCTTTCTTAATAGTAGTAATTGTTTATATTTTTGCTGATTTACCAATTTACTACACCACGCTGTCTTCTGTTAGTCAGCCATTTTTTCCATTCAGTCGATTATGTCATCCCGGATACTATAGGCTTTTAATTGATGTAGCAATATTTGATGTGACAGTCTAAATCTTAAAAAACATCTCAGTATATAATATCTACTAGTGATCCCTCATATATCCAAATAGTGATTTTCTTTTCGATAAACGTAACATTATATCGCTCTTAGGAATCCATGTTGAGATGGATTTAATAATGCATGCCTAACCTTTCTAATAATTTACAAAGCACTGATGATATGCTAAACTCACTGGTTTATGATTTTTGACTTTTTTCGATAATGGTATGATGTTTGATTTGTTCCATTCAAAACGAACAACTCCCTGTTTTAACGACAATTTGGACACTCTTGCAAGTGGTATACTAATTTGTTCTACTGTTTCCCTTAGTAGTTTTGGCGAATAAGTTAAGGCGGGTATCTTTTGAAAAGGCATAGATAAGAAGCTGCACATAGTTAATTGAACTAAATATTTCGCTTTTGCGGAGACAATATGCATGTATTAAATAAATTTAAAAAACGTGTTATATCAACAAATATAAATATTATTGCATAACTCATTAATTGCACTACACATTAACTGTAGTATGATCAATAAATTACTTAAAAAAATTATAACAATTAATTTATTTTTATAAATACTAACACAATGAACCCACCTGTCAACCTTATGCTGAACTAGGGTGCCTTATCTACCCACACGCTCGCACGCATGCACGCACAAAGAGAACAAACAAACAAACAAACACACACACACACACGCACGCACGCACGCACGCACGCACGCACACACACACACACACACACACACACTCAAACGCTTTTCAATGTACACACTCAGAAATAATATTGTGCTTGTTCGTTTTCGGATGAATTTAATTTGTTTGACTTATTGATTTAATGTAATCTTAGTTGATAAGGTGGCTCATCGAAAGCGACTATTACAATTTTTGGGGAATGTCCTGGCTATATTTTTGTGGCGTAACCCTTTGTTTTTATATTCTACCTATTATAATTATGTTATGTTATGTAAAATAAAATATTTAACATGGACGTATACATCATTTGAAATGTCTGATATAAATAAATAACATTCATTATTGTTATTATTAGTTTTATGTGCGTGACACAAAAAAGCTTGTATGTTCATTACATAGCATTGCACAATGAAATAGTTTATCATGTACATGTTATTATCTCCAAAGAAATTATGGCGTTTTATTCACTCATGCTCTTGATAGCAGAATACCTGACAGCTAATACGAAATGCATCAAAAGCCAATATTCGCTTGAATTTATATTATGACCAGTACTATACACCCTTAGCAAATCAGCTACAAAAGGCCCCTTTGTTATATTAGCAGCCAATATGTTTGTTAACTGCATAATCATTATGACAACCCGGCCGATTCTCACCTTAGCAAATCTGCGGCTGGTGGCCTCTTTGTAGGATCAGCGACCAACATGCTTGATATCATATCACGCGCTACTTTGTCATTCACTGGAGCCAACTCGGGTGTGTCGTCCACAATCCTTAATTCTACTTCGTGGTATTTGCCAGCTGGAGCGAATGGGTGATTCCCCTTAGTCAATATGAAGAAGGTCAGCATCCCTGCTGGCTGCAAATAACACATTGATAGATACCGTGATGATGTAAGTAATGTGTAGGGGAAGGTGGGGCAGAACCGCATATCGGGGCACGATCGCACACCGACCTTGCAGCCGTTGTGGTGGGTCAGTACTCAATAATTAGTATTTAACAAGGACACGCATTCCGTGAGACACCATTTGACCTGCAGTTTCAAGAGTTTATGCGGTAAATGTGAAAGTTATGAAGAAAACTTAGTTTTTGTCGTACTCTAATGTTATTTTATAATATACGGTATACAATAACTACTTTAACGTTTAGTATGCTTTATTGTAAACGGTGTAGTTTATAATTTGTTTTTACAAACACTTCCAATACATGCACGTGCTTACGAATTATTAATTACTTTTCATTCTCTTTTTCAATTTTCCATTATTCTTCATCAGTTCACCCTTACTCTAATTATTGATATTTCGCATACAATCGAATGCATCATACCGCGATCATACTTAATTTGTACAATGGCCATACATTTTATCGTTATCATTAGCAAGGTGTTATAAATATTCATTTTGAAAAACTGTATCTACTTAAAAATGTTTATGCTATATCTGATATTCTTTTATTATAACTTTTAATCAATATTATATAAAATATGCTAGCTTGCACATGTATCATTCATAATTAGGCATACATTCTATGTGGAGCGCATTGGACATTATATGTATTTCGCATTATATTTATTTCCTACAGATGGTACGCAAATATACACGAAAGTTGACACGCCAGGCGTGGGCTTCTGCGAGCATGCAAGCGGCGAATGACGCTTGCACAACAGGTAGCATGGGCTATGTAACCTTTTTGGCACCGTTGCCCCTTGAATTTACCAACAAAGCCGTAATTACCCCCTCACGGTTTTAAGTGGAAACACGAAAAGGGAAATAGGAAAGTAAACAACATTGTTTTGTTTTAGTTATGTACTGTTTTATTCTCGTCATGTTAGAATCAGACAAAAGAAAAAGAAAATAATTAATGATCGGCGTCACTAGCTTTTGCGTGTGTTTTTCGCAGCTCGATACCCCGTCGACTCCCGGTGTATTTGCGTTTACACTGAAATGGGGACAAGCTTATGCAGACCTTTCTCTGTTTGTATAAATACACCAACTACTTGGTAGGTTGGTAACGGGCAATCCAATTTTATTCATACCCAACAAGGATTGCCGGCGTCACTAGCTTTATCTTAGTTCAGATCAAACACGTAACAAATCATAAGCTACATATGCACATGTAAGTGTGACGGTTGGATTTGCTTCGTATTGACCAACTGTGAGATACGAGGCTTTTCCACAGCTAGAGCACATCGCAGGTCATGGTTGAGATCCAAACTATTCCTTGCCTTGTTTTTTATTGTGACCATTGTTGAAAAGCCAGCCTCACAGTGATATATCGTGGTAAATGGGATAAGGACTTTCAGGGCTCTGTCTGAAAGAACTGGATTTCCTCTACCAGCTTTATGCTAGAAGGTTGCCATATCAAAATATTGAAAGTCTGCATTCAGCGTGTTGTCTTCTCGCAGGCCAAGGAACTCTGCTTTCGCCGTGACATCATCATCTTTGATGATTCCTTCTTCTATGACAACAGTCTCACAATCCATGTATTCTTTTCACGGCGTTCTATGTGGAATGCAAGTGCTGCGTGATAGCAAAATTACATTTCTCCTCGATCTTCTCAAGCAACGTTGTCAATTGAGAGAACATAGATACATCATTGGCCTGAACTCTAAGATGGTAAAGCCGGAGCTTGCCCAGGAAGCTGGCTATCTTGTCTTCAGCTGAGAGGATATTCACCACATTCCTTTCGCTTATCAGGTTAAGCTGATTGATCCCATCAAAATAATTTGCGAGGTAGGCCTGCTTTAGAATAAATATATGGTCCGTCACCTTCAAGTGGAATTTTTTATGATTAGCGGTTGTCTCCCTTTCCAGAAACATGGCGATTTATTTTCTCAGTTCGAACACGCGTAGAAAGACTTTTCCCAGTGATAACCAGCAAACATCCGTATGGAAAAAAAGTACAATGAATTCGACCCTAACTTACTCACACAACACTTTGACAATTATGTTGTTCGTAGCACTGCCTCGGATATGATTAACACTTTTAACAACCCTCCGAGGAGACATTGACAAGACCAGGGGAAGTGTTTTCACTGCCAAAGCGTTGCGATGAATCATGCAGTGGGTGAATGTTGCGTGGGGGGCAACCCGCACCACGAATGCTCGGAAACCCGAAATAATTCCCATCATCTATGGCGCCCCATCAGTGCAAATGCCACCTAACTTCACCCACTCCAGCTCCTTGTCAGCTAAGAAATTCTCCATCGTCTTGAAGGCGTCTTCTCCGCGGGCAGTGGTGGTCAACGGTTCAAAGAACAGACACTCCCCTTTCACTGAGTCGCCTTTCATGTTCCGAACATATACAAGCAACTGTTCACAAGGGGCACCATCCGTCGACTCATCCAACTGAAGCGTTTTTCTTTTTCTGCAAACTCTACATGACTTCGTTCGAGAAAAGGTCCTTCAGTTTTTTCATGCTGCCCGCACTATGGACTTTACTGCAAAGAACGCATTAAGGCTTTTTAATGGACTAATCAACAACGCTTGTAAATACCCATCACAAAAAACGCTTCCCTGTATGGTCGTTTCTTTCCTGGAACCATATTTCACGCATTTGGGAACACACAAAAATTACAAATTAGTTTCTAACACAACAAACGTACACACATTAATTTTGAAAATAATTTAATGCGCCATTCGTGCCAGTCAGAATATAAGCACACTAGTCAAGATTTTTCACCCACGAGCGCAATTTATTCCACAAAATAATAACATAATCCACTCTAATGTGTTTCCGTTTTAATTCATACGAATTGCCAGTAACTGTATGTACATGTTTGCATTTGCTTGTGCGCAAACATTACATGTATTCTTTTGTTTTGAAAATATATGTAATCATTGGCTATTCGTACGCCGGAACTCGGAAGCCGGTGACCAAAAGAGGAAGAGCATTTGAGCGCTGTCAGTGGATTTGTCGCTATTTATGGCACGTTCGAGCATGGTGCGTTCTTAACTTATCTTATGCCTGCATCATTGCATTAACATTGTCAATGTGGCGTGATACAAGAGCGCAAACATAATAATTTAACAAGATTTAACAAGATTTGCCATCCAAGCCTAAGGCCCAGATGGCAAGTGGACAAGGAAGCCATTGGCTTATCGAGAGTCCAACAATGTTCATCTACTTATAACCCGCCCTCCTGAGATATGTGTCAACCTTGTTTTTAACATATTCGCGCTGCTAGCAGTTACACAATCTGTAGACAATTTGTTCCATTCATTTATTGTCCTATGTGAGAACGAGTGCTTCCTGATGTCCAATCTCCAACATTGATCCTTTACTAATTTTACCTCATGTCCTCTAGTTCTGCTACCCTTCTTGAGTGAGAAAAACATATTTCTATCAATATTTTCATACCCATTCAATATTTAAAAAACTTCAATCTGATCTCCTCTTAACCTCCTTGTCTCTAGAGTTGTTAAACCACATTCTTTCAGGCGTTCTTCATAACTTGAGTTATACCTACTAAAATGTCCGTTCACCTATCGGTAAGGAACGGTATACAACACCCGTTCAATCAGGAGACGAGAAGTTGGCTGTTACAGACTGGCTGTAAGGCTTTCTAAAGCGGCATCCACGACTCTCTCTGCGGACACCCGAACAAACGTCAGTAGCACTTGCTCGTGGGTTCAACAGGAACAGCTTTGCAAAATTCTTCAATCTGTTCGATACTCTTATGGAGAAACATGCTTATAATCCTGGCGATATTTACAATGTCGACGGCATGATAACTGTTCAGGAAAACCATCCCGCATAATCGGGAAAGAAACAAGTGGGGCGCTTGTCTTCGGCAGAACGTGGAACGCTGGTAACTGGCGTGATCTGCATGAATGCCATCGGTAACGACATACCACCAATGCTAATATGCCCGCGTGTGCTATGGAAGCCGGAGCTAATTTACGGAGCACCACCCGGAACCGCGCATGCATGCCATCTAGTGGGTGGATGCAAACCGGCATCTTCGTGGAGTGGTTTGACCACTTCATATCATGCGCAAAGCCCCCCTGCGGTCTACCGGTTCTGCTATTCCTCGATGGACATTCAACCCATACTAAGACTACTGCAATCATAGACACGGCAAGCGAGAACAACGTTCAGATTCTGGGCCTACCATCACATTGCACACACCGCCTCCGTCCGCTTGATGTTACGATGATGAAGCCCCTAAGATTGTATGCTGTTCGCATCTGGTTACGAAATCACCAAGGAAACGTTATGAAGATCTACCAGATAGTTGGACTATTCGGCACGGCCTACTTCAAGGCGCACACCTGTAGATGGCCTCGCAACCACCGGATTTGTGCTATACAATCAGAGGAATCAGAGGCAGATTTTGCTGGAACAGAACCGACTGATTTGCTGATTACACCAAGCAGTGATGGCAACGAATCAACAAGTGCACCTGCTGCATCTGGTCAAGCAACATTTTGCTGATAACACATCCATCAGGGTATGGCAAACAGCCACTGGTAATCGCCAACGTGGCTTCACAGCCATCCTAACGAGAACTCCGTACAAGCAAGGTGCCGATAAAATGCTGACCAAATCCGATTCCACCCAAAGTAAGGTGACAAAAAGACCAGCCTATAAACCTTAGACAGCACGCTACTTACCTACTGGTCAATCATCCACTAAGAAATTATCCACTACCGATTCCAGTAATGCAACACAACTACGTCATGTCGATTAACCCAGCTCGTCCGATTCTGATGGTAATGATGTGCCATGTATCACGACCATCAGTGTTGACGTGGATGTGCACGTAATGGCGGATGAGCCGAGTGATGTGTCAGCAGATGAAACTATGTGCTGGTCAGGTTCGCTAAGAAGCAGTGGTGCTCGTATAATGCTGACGAAATAGTACAGCTTGACAGCAGTGACGACGACGAAATTCAGACGCGTTTCTTAACACGAACACACATGCGTAAGGGTACATCAACGGCGAGTTTCTGTTGATCGAAAAGATGGCTAAGTTTGCCACCATCGTTTCGACATAGTGCGCAGGTTGCCGATGCCCTCCCAAGGTGGGCAAACAGACCGCATAGCTGACACAAGCTCATATTCTAATGTGACTTTGAGACATATGAATGAATCTTTATTTTCAACACCAATGATAGTCAAACATCATAGAACAACATTTCATAACTAAAAAATTGTCGATAAAATGGCAAGAAGAAGTGTAATACTTATGTTACTTGCCCTACCACAAATAAAAATACATAGTACTGTATAAAATACAGTATACAATTGTACGCATGTGACAGATTGTTTTGTTTTCAAAACATGGTACATCCGACTTAATGTTCATGTCCATTTATGGCGGGCCGAACGTGAAATAGTAATTTTAATTTAGTCCCAAACTAATTTGAATTTGCAGTCAATTTAATGAAAACCACTTCAATAAATTTACATCAAATTTGATTATTTTATAACCCTAACCCCAGTAATTTTCACCATAAAAAGATACACAACTCTTGAAATTTTAGCTTTATAATTGTTTTTATAAAGATCAACATTTCGACAAAACAATTGTGAACTATCAAGAGAATTCCAGAGTTGTGCTTCTTTAATTGATAAACTCATACTTTTCATATATGTACGTGCAAACTTTTGAGTAAATGTGAAATTTTGTCGGGTTGCATAAACATATTTGTGCTGACTGAAACACTGGTGTATATACGTTGGCAATATATTGTGATATGCCTTAAACATAATAATACCAATTCTTAACTCCACAATAACTGGTATTTTATGAATGCGAAGATTATATGGCCTAGATGTGTGGTCCAATCTCTTAGCACAACAAAGTAACCTTACTACCTTTTTTCTGTAACAAGACACTCAATATTTGTAGCACAAGTGTTGCCCCATATTTCAACACAGTACATACTATAAGGCAAAAAGAATGAGTGGTATAATACACTCAAGCCACATCTGTCAATCATGATTTTGGTTCTGTACATAATGGCACAACATTTTGACAGTTTATATTTCATTAAGGAAATGTGATTTGTTCACGTTAACTTGTCATCAATCAGGATACCTAAACACTTCAACTCTGTGAAGTGCTACTTTACTGATCTTTATAGAGATGTTTTTATTCAATGTGCAATTTCCAAACATCATGTAATTTGTTTTTGTAACATTAATTCATAACCTATTTACAGCAAACCATACGTGCTGCTTATCCACCTCTGTGTTTGTCCCTCGGATATGTTTATTTAAATTATTATCACAGTAAAACAAGGTTTGTGACAGCAGCAAATAAAATGAACTTAGATACCTTCGAAACATGACATATGTGATTCATTTAGATGATAAATATCAGTGGTCCTAAATAGAACCTTGAGGAACACCACAATATGCATTTATACTGAACACATTGTTTTCTATTTTCCAAATAACTCACTATTCATCCATGTGCAGTACCGCACGCACCATAGAAATACAATTTGTTTTGCCAATATATCATGATCAACAGTGTAAAAAGCTTTCTTTAGGTTAAAAAATAATCCAATAGCATACTTTTTGTTATCAAGTGCATTTGTAATTTCTTCAACCAATTCCAACAGAGCGTGATAAGTTGACATATTAAATATAAAACCACATTGGCTTGGACTGAGAGCATCATACTTATTTAATATTTTTTCCAACCTATCATTATTTAATTTCTCTAGTATTTTTTAGAATTGAGGTAACAATGAGATGGGTTTGTAATTTGTAAACACACCCTTTTCACCAGACTTAAATAGTGGAACAACTTTGGCAAATTTCATGTTGCTAGGAAATACTCTCGTTTGAAAGGATACATTGCATAATTTTGTTTATCATATTCATGTTAATGCCACAACAATCTGTTGATATTTAATTTTTGTAAATGTTGAACAGTTCTAATAATTTCCCAAGTAATCATAAATAGATACATCCGTATCAGGTAATGAAATAATTTTTGCTATATTTGGGCCAACATTTGTAAAAAAAAATTATTCAATCCATTTGCTATTATCTCTTTATTGTCTGAAATTAGTGAATATATTGTCAAAATATCTAAACATGAACCTGTTGTTTTATATTCTTAATGGATAATTCCACAGTAACACATTCAAACGTATTCTCTACTGCAATTGATTTGGTTTGGACGAATTTGCATGTTAATTGTTTATTTGTGTATATGGCAACACCACCACCCTTTCGGTTCCCTCTGGTTATGCGGTAAGCATTGTAGTTGTCTATATTAACGTTATTTATTTGGTCTAGTTCAGCCCATGTTTCAGTTATGGCAATTATATCAAATTGCAGATTAAGCTCTAAAAAATAATCTTTAATTTTGTGGAAGTTTGCTTTCAGACTCCTTGCATTAAAATGTATAAATGATAATCCATTTACTTTACACATGTTTTCATTAAATTGTAAGTCAGTATAATATTTACGTTATAATGATAATTTATTATAGAAATTGTTAACTGGAGCAATATTATGTTAAAAGTCTAAAGTATGATATTCTGACTATTTGAAGGAATTGAAATTAAAATGTGAACGTATATCAACTAGTTTGTAAATGTCATAATTTTCTTCAATTGGAGAATTGTCAAATATACATTAATAATCACTAACATTGTGAAAAGGAAAAACTTCACAACAGGAAGAACAGCGATATAAAACATATGACATATAACATATGTTAGTTTAGTTAAACATCTTAATACATCATTAATAAAAGAAGATTTGACATGGCACGATCGCTCTGACATAATGCGCAACTTGCGGATACCTTCTCTAGCTGAGGAAATTAACCATACAACTGACACAATTATAAGTCTGTGTAATTTGGAGATATAATTTGTTGCTGATATTAAACCATACTTTTATTGCGAAATGACAAATGCAATGTTCATCCCTGGGCCTTCATTTGGTAGAATAACCAGAATAAAAAATTTATTAGGTGAATTACATGCATGCTACATATAATGTAAGCACTGTGCGGGTCAATGCCGATCATGGACGTGACATCCATCTTATCGCCGATCACATGACAACGTTACGAAATTTCACCAAGTATTCAATGTTTCCTCTGTTATAACATAATTTTGCCATATCCGAGTCTACCAAAAAATGCTAGGGCTATTCGTCGACTGGTATATCCCTCTGTAGATGAATTATTATTCTCCTACAATCTCGAGTTCTTCGCTATCCAAACCATTAGGCTTGTCCACTTTGAAGTGATGACTTTGCATTTTAGTGAAGTTGGTTTTCATGCCCCATTTGCTACAGGCAACTTGACTTTCTTCGGTGGAGAGTTGTAACGAACGCGGTGGACGCAAGTGTTGTGTCATCTGCATATCTGATGTCAAACCTGAGGTTGGTCTTTAGCTTTAGCTCGTCGCATACGTTCTTCGGGTCTGACATGACGAACTCCAGGAACAAGCTGAACAGGTTAGGTGATATCAAACAGCCTCTTCTCACTCCAGTTTCCATTTATGTCAGTTTACCATTGGTGACGACTGCATATTCAACATTATCATGCATAACTTCAATCGGTGATGTAATGTATACTTGGGAACCGCCCCAAATAGACCTCAACATATATAACAGTGCCCCTCTCGAAGTAATATCAAATGCAGCCTTGAAGTTCACACAATTGAAATGCAACGGGAACTAGTGCTCATTTGCCTTTTCCATGATCTAATGCAATATGAAGATATCATCTAATATTCCGCTGTTGTCTCTCAATCCACACTGCTGCTCTGATATCTTACAACACACTATTGATACAACAATTGCAGATTAATAAATGAGTATACATGAACACCGATATGACTATCAATATATCAATTATTTAATATAATCTCTGTATTGGAACATTTTACTTTTAGAATTACACAAATATTATTATTTTAGTGGCACTCACTTGAATGTCTGTTGATGTCTTGTAGACGACAGGAGACCCTTCACTGCATTGCAGCACCTCTCTCGGTTTCCATAAATGAGTCCCTGTACAAATGTAAGAAAATGTATCACTCATGAAACCATTTTGTTTTAATAATATATACCAAATAAGTAATCTAGCGTACAGTCACTCTTGTGCTTACTGTCGTGTTATAATCAATAAGTAGGTAAAGACTTACATTATCATGAATCCGACAAACCACAAAACATTTGGAATACTTGACTTAAACAATAGCGTCTGACTAATAGTCTTCATTATCATAACCATCGAATACATCATCAGCTTCTCTAATTTCATCAGGGACGTTATTGATTCAATGGTGGACTACCTGGACTACTTTGTGAGTTTGGCCTTCTTTACTCGTTTCAAACCGTCAAGATAGGGAACGATGTTTTCACAATGCCAAATATCTACCTGGAAACCTGCGCATGCATCGTGTCAGCTCTCTCAAAAAGGAATCGCTTATATTCGTCCAGCTATGTCAGCTTCGTTTCTAGTGACCGATTTTTTTAAAAGTCGAAGTAGCTTTTGTAGTAACTAATGACGTAACCCGCCACTGCAACCGTCTCAAAGTCTGTTGGAATAATGTTAGGCCATTCCGAGAACATTCCTCTGTATCTTTGTTACGTTTCATCTACCAAATCACTCCACACTTGCGATCGAACGTCAATAAAGAATGTCCACGTATGGGTAAATTAAAGTACAT